>KN881676.1:524146-583452 GCA_000934395.1 Fistulina hepatica ATCC 64428
AAGTGATTCGCACCTGTGAAATAACTTACGTGCTACTTTCCCTTCCTTTTCGTCAATAGCAGGCTCCTATGTCGTTGGGATAAGGCTGCTTTACATACCTTCGAAGTACCCACAGGTCGTCTTCGTTGCAGCCTGTCTCCTTCCGTTAAGCTGAGTCGTAAGTACGCGAGAGAGATGTTTGTTGAGCCGTGCGGTCAACGACGACTAGGATTGCATCATGATTTCGGCGTGTGAGGGGTAAGTCCGTGATGAAGTCATAAGTAATGGATTGCCAGCGACCGGTGGGGACTTCGAGGGGTTTTAGAAAGCCGGGTAGCGGTGCATTTCGTGCTTTCATTCGTTGACATTCTTGGCATCCGTCGACATATCGGGTAACATATGCCTTCATTGATGGCCAGTAGTAAAAGCGATCGACAAGTTCCAATGTGGGTGCGCGTCCTGGATGTCCGGCAATCATTGCGTTGTGATACAACTCGAGGATCTTCCTTTTTATCTCTTCATCTGCGGGAACGTAGACTTTTCCTAAGTGATATAGGAGTCCTTCCTCGTATGAGAAGTCTTGGAGTGCGGTTTTGATACTCCCAACACGTTCGCGACGATCAGCCGATAGGAGTTTGATCAGTTCGGCGAGATTGGGATCGTTCGCGAGACGTTCTTTAATGAGATTGAGGATCTCGGCGTCTGAAGCGTACAGTCCGGCTATAGTGGCGAAGTCTAAATCGAGAGTTTCCATGCCTGCGATTTCTGTAAAGTGTTCCGGCTTTAGAAGCGTATAGAGGTCATCAGCCCCCTCTTTAGGTCGGTGATCGGAGCGTCGAGAGAGGGCGTCCGTGCGATTTTGGGGACCAGGACGGTAAGCAATTTGGAAATTGTAGCGTGAAAGGAAGTCGAGCCAGCGCATCTGGCGTTTCGACAAAGGAAGTGGCTTGGAAAAGTGTTCGAGGTTTTTATGGTCAGTGATGATTTGAATCGGGTCTCGTGTGCTTTCCAAGTATTGTCGCCAATGCTGCAGTGCGCGGACTACTGCGAGCATTTCTTTGTCATAAATATCGTAGTTTCGTTCAGCGGGCGACATCGACTTTGATAAAAATGCGATAGGGTGGTGTCTTCGATCGTATTCTTGTTTCTGTGACAGGATTGCACCATAAGCATAACCGGATGCGTCTGTTTCCATAGTGTAAGGCTTCTCGGGATCGGGATGTGCTAGTACTGGTGCAGTGGTCACTGCATTCTTTAATTGCTCGAATGCGGCCTGCTCCCGTTCTCCCCAGTGCCATTGCACATCTTTCTTTTCAAGATTGTGTAGTGGCCTTGCCGTGTGTGAAAAATGCTTAATGAAACGCCGATAGAAGCCAATAAAGCCTAAAAATTCTCTGACTTCTCTGAGATTTCGTGGTGATTTCCAATCTTGAATTGCTTCGACTTTCCATTTGTCCATTTCAAAACCTTTAGTGGTGACGCGTACCCCGATGAAATCAATTTCCTGTTTGTGGAACTCGCATTTTTCTGCTCGGCAAAATAGGTGGTTCGTGCGGAAACGTTGTAGGATTTCTCGGTTTGTTGCGATGTGTTAGTGACTTCGCAAAGGAGAGAGTGTCATCAAGAATATTTGTGCATTTAACATCGAGTAAGGGTCCGAGAGTATCATTGATGAAGCGTTGGAAGGCTCCGACTGCGCCGGTGAGTCCGAAATGCATGACATTGAATTGGTAGTTTCCGTAGCGGCAGCGGAAAGCCGTTTTCCATTCGTCTCCTTCACGGATTCTGACTTGGTTATAACCGTGCCGTAGGTCAAACTTTGAGAAGATAGTGGAGCCGCGTAAGCGGTCTATGATTTCATCCATGCGGGGAATAGGGTACTGGTCTTTGACTGTTATAGCGTTGAGTTTCCTCCAGTCGACCACAAGTCGTTTAGTTCCATCTTTCTTTGGCACAAAGAAACAGGGTGCGGCGATAGGTGAGACAGATGGTTCAATGAATCCTTTTGCCAGCATATCGTCGAGCCATTCTCGAAGTTCTTTGAGTTCGGAGTCAGACATGGGGATAAGGCCAGATGGTTTGGGTAATTCCGCTCCTTCGATGAGGTTGATCGCGCAGTCATACCGACGGTGTTCTGGTAGTTTCGAGGCGCTTTCTTTCGAAAAGACGTCAAGAAGGTCGTGGTATTCGGAAGGGACAATTTCCTTAATTGGTTTTGGTGCTTCCTTGTGTTTAGAAGCGATTTCTGCTGAGAGGTTCTTTTTGGTGGCTATGTCCATCGCGAATACGTCTGCTTCGTCATCATCCATTGGGTCTACAAGATCAATTGCGTCATCCGTTCTTGCGACTACGTCAGGTGCTTTATCTAGACAGCGAGCGGAGCAGTGTGCCGAGCCGAATACAATTCTTCCAGTAGACCAATCGATATCAGGATTGTGCTTTTGGAGCCAGGGCAATCCTAGTACAAGAGGATAGCGTCCGACGGGTGCGACGTCAAATAATGCTTCTTCTTCATGGTTCTGAACCCGAAGTGTGCCTTTAACCTGATGCAAGACCATGCCAAGTGATCGTCCGTCAATGTCTTTGATTGGTAAGGGAAATTCTCGCGGCACTTTAGAGAGATTTTCCTTTGCGACAAACCGTTCATTGATAAAGATTCCTGTTGCTCCACAGTCAATCATAGCATGCGGGGTTGTGACTTTTCCTGTATCAAGCGTAGTATCGATGACTAAGTGGCGTGCATTCTGTTCTGAGTACGGTAATACAGCGGCATGGATATTTACGCAAGGTCTTGATCCATATTTAATACAGGGAGCCCTCGGAGGCACAACATTCTTCCGGGGCGTCTTTAAAAATCCAAGTCGACGAGATTGTCTTTTGGTGCAGCAGGTACTGTGGAAGCGATGGATGGGGATGATACGTGTTGTGGTGCCGTTGGGAGTAATCGACGCGGCGGTGGTGGCGGAAGTGATGCTTGATAGGTTGCCGCAGCGAAGTATGGCTGTGGCGGTACTTGCGCCGGAGTATAGTATTGTTGTGCGACTGGTGTTGGTACATACTGCCCCCACGGGTATGGAGGTGTTTCGGCGGTGATTGCGTTTACTCTTTGGGGAAGACGATGGGCTTGGACTGTGTGTCCAGCCTGTCCGCAGTACATGCAAAGATTATTTTTGACGCGGCGTTCGCGTTCTTGCGGAGTGATACGTTTCTTTCCTCCAGAGATGTCCATGGCGTTTGGATCAGGTGGCGGAGCGGTAATGGTTTGCGGTCGCGTAATATTAAATGGATTTAAGCGTGGTGGAGCGGAAGTCGTGCGCCAGTTTGGTGCTTGACTTGTTGTTGAGCGAGGCGGTGAGAAGGGTGTTGGTTTTGCTGTAGTGGTACTTCTTTTCTCCTGTTGTCGCTCCCAATGTCGGTTGTCGATGCGGACTGTTAAGTCCGCAAGGGCATCAAAAGTGGCTGGTTCATCTCTTAGCGCCAATTCATCTTTAACATGCTCTTTTAATCCATTCCTAAACGCTTGCATAGTCTGGAATGTGTTCATCTCGTAGCCGGCAATGCGGCAAAGTCTTCTAAATTCTCCGAGGTAGTCGGAGGTTGGTCCTATTTGTTTGAGGAGTTCGAGTTTCCTCGCGGCGACTCGTTCGGCGTCGAGGTCGTAATATGAGACTGAGAAGTGTTTGACGAATTCTTCGAAGTCGAGAACATAAGGGGGGTGCAGTTCATTCGGTTCTGCGAGAGTTTCTAGGGCTTCGTCGGTGACGACTTGTGCCCAAGGGCGCGCTTTTCCTTGGATCAATGCTAAGGACCAGAGGATAAAGGTTGTATCGGTAGGAAAGGCTGTGACGTTCAACGCCCGATAGAGTCGGAGAGACGAGATAAATGCTCGGGCTTCGTCACCTCGAGTTCCTTCAAATGGAGTAGGCTTCACAGCTTTTACTCCGATGAGTCCACCAGCAGCCATTCCAGTGGCAACTCCAACATTCCCTACATTGGTTTGGACGGCTGGGACAGTTCTTGAAAAGTTTCGCAGCTGGGCTGCTTGAGTATCAATGAGGGCTTGCTGAGTAGCAATTTGCCCTCGAAGTTCGGCAAAAGCCTCTTGAAATTGCTGCATCGTCGGCAGCCCAATAAAGGGGTTGGTGGTCGGGGACGTGGTCATTGTAGGTATCAGTATAGTAATTTCGTTGATTTTATATATAGTGATTGTATGTAATGATTCGCAAACACAACGTGTGGTAAAAGGGCCTTACGGAGTGAGTACACTAACTCCTCCAGGTAAATTTCTCTGGGCAGGTAAATACAACAGTCAAGTCTGCAGTTATAACAGGTGCTCGTGGGTGGATTGACTACTGTCCTCACGATTGGTACACCTAAACTTTGTTCCACTTAAGGAATCAAAGCTAACTGTTCAGACTATTAAAACACTTCGCGTTTTGAGCACGAAGGTCTACGATGAGCGAACAATGGAAGATAAATGTGGATACGGGTGGATTGGGTAGTGAGCGAGTCGTGTAAGCGACTTTACCTAATGTGACGACCAGTAACGTGATACTGTCGTGAGGACTAGAACGCAACCTCAAGGCGATGAGTGAAGCGCGTCGGTAGCGTGATACCGATAGAGTTGAAGTTGAACCTTGACGAGACAAGGAAGACACGAGTCGCTCGAAAGCTGATAAGAAGAAAGACTGGTTCTGATTCTGTGGCTAGATCTCAAGTATAGAATACAAGAGGTAAAGTGCAGAATACATGCGTATGTACACTACTTTAAATACTGTCAAGAGTGGGCACAGACCAAGTAATATGAGTGAAACCGATTGTTCTTAAGTGCTATGTCCTATGATCAACCCTCTGTACGCAGCAATCCTTGTATATAATAATGATCACGTGACTTGTTCTTTGTAAATCTTATATATAATCGCGGTCATGAGTTCGAATCCTGGTAAGTACAATTCTTGTAAATAAAGAAGGCCTGTTGACGCGAGCATATTGTATGCCCGGTGACAATACACCAGCCGTAAAAGGTTGTGTTTGCTCGGGGTCGTGACATAAGCTATCTACGAGAGCCCGTCTGCCTATTTTATACCAACCTAACAGACCAATCGAGACCACTAAAGTGGTGAGATAAATAGATACTGTACTGTTTCGACCATAGGTTCATCGATTTTGAGCGTGACGCGTGACGTTCAGGGAGGTTCAAGTTCATTGTGATATGTGAGCCATGACGGCCTCAGATAGGTTCAAGTTCACCTGCAAGTTAGTTTAACGGTCATTGACCTGTGGCACGCAAGGCTATGAAACCACTCAGAGGGGAATAGTGGGAATGGGAGAATACATAAGTGCATGCAAATTCAAATTTTTTTCATATATATTACCCAAAAAGGGAATTTTTTCCGTTTAGGTCAGAGTGACTCATGATCATGAACTAGTTCATGAGGTAGGGTGACCCGTGACGAAGGGCCGGATAGGTTCAGTTCATGGCCCGGCGTGACGCGTGAGTGAACCTACGGTCGAAACGGTACAGTAGTAATGAACTCGAACGAAGGAATAGACGGGCCGTGCAGTAGTGCGGTCCGGATGGAGTCCGTGGAATCAATCATAACTAAATAAGGTAAGTCCGTTCGAGGGCGTTACAGGTATTTACAGTACAGCTGATTTTGACGGCTGTGATTGTCAGTAGTTGTCAGCTTGTGGCGCTTCTCGCTACCGATTGACTTCGTCGTGCTCAGTACCACGACTAGCTTGTCATCGTACCTTTAATACAGCTGTAATGACGTCCAGTACGGCTCCATCGTCGTCCAACTTGAAGTCGAGTGCCCCCGCATCCAAATCCACAACTGTGGTGTCTTCGGGCCCACCTGTTGTTCACGGTACTGGCAACAATATCATAGTGAATCCACTACAGGTATAATCAATCTATCAGGCACATATAGTTTCTTAGCGGCATCTCGTCAAAGCGTGGTAATCCCTTACTCGAGACTATTCGCAATGTCGGCCAAGAATTCGGAGACATAGTTGTCGATTACCAAGTTGGTCGTACAACGGGGGTCTTGTTCCTGAGGTGAGCCATGAGTACTGACTGTTACCTTCCTTTATTTTGATGAGAAAAACTAGTCTCAAATATCATCGTCTTCATCCGGAATATATCCACACTCGTATTGAAAAACTTGGGCATGCTTACAGTTTGAGGATCCTCTTGATAGTTTGTGACGTTGTATGTTTCCCTTCATAACAACAGAAATTGCCTCTCATCACCACCACAGAGCGAGCATCGCGATTCAATAAGGGAATTGACGAAGGTATTTTCTTCTGTTGACTTATTATTGTGTTACGTCTGACCAACGTGCGAAGATATGTCTCATGAACAACATGACCGTCATCGTGGCTTTCTCGTGCGTAGAATTCGATGTTTTCTTCCGCTTGTGAACCCAACATCGCCTCCCTCAGGTTCGACGAAGCAGGTCACTATCTATCTACCTTCAAACAGTTCGAGCACAAACCCCCGGACATGATCAAGGAGCGGGTAGAGAAGGGCTTCTACTCCCTCTTCCAATCTTCATTGACCAGTATAAACAAAATAAATAAGACTGATGTACAAACGTTGAGAACCTCTCTGGGTGTATGTGTCAAGAAACATCTTGGACGGATTCACTTTTTTACGAAATCTGCAGAGCTTCGCGAATGTAGCCAAGGCGTCCTCTGACCAGTTGTCCAATCTTCCTGGATTGGGAAACGCGAAGGTTAAGCATATCAAGAACGCCTTCGAAAAGCCCATACGGAACAGAGCAATGGACACGCTGTCGTCCCAGCTTCTATCACAAAAGAGTTCCCAAGCTGTCGCAATCGAGTCGGCTCCATCTCTGGACCCTGCCCTAACGCAAGCTGGAGTTCCATCGACAACCTTGACGGCACGGGAACCCAGTCCGGAATGGGACATTGATTTGGAGCTTGATCTCCTGCCAGACGAACAGGTGCCTGTTCAGTAGACTCCCTGAGACTCTTGGTGTTGCGCGGGACAGCTTGACCAGACCCGCAGATCTCGTGTCGATCCATCGCGGTCGGTTTTGCACGAGTGGCTTTGGTGTGGATCTGGTTCATCTATAAGCAGCAAGTTGACCTCGCTGGTGAGGCCTATGATCTATCTGTGCTTCCTTGCTGTATTCACGATGGAATAAAATTGTCTGACGCTTCCACAATTTAACTGTCAAAACTCCTGAATTTGCTAAGTGTTCGGTGTACGAATGACTGTATCGTCGTGGCTATGGCTCGTCCAGACTACAAATGTGGATGCAGTGCAGAAAGATTTTTGCTATGTCAGTGGACGTCGTCATGGCCAATGAAGATGTGGCGATGCGCCTAGTGGCAGCCTGGCAGGTGAGACTGCATATCCGATGCAAATACAGCTTTGGCATTATGCATATCTGATGTAAGAGACTCCTTGACTGGCTAGCTTCCAGGTACCCTGGCATCTGTCGCCGGTCATCTTCGAGCATTGAGCTTCATATCTACATATGTCATCAGCAAACCATTCAGTGGAATCCTTTTTCTGGCACAGCGGACATCATTCCCAAGTAAAAGATGTCTATTATCCACGTAGATATTTCTGGTATACAACGTTCTGCGTCTCCTCCACGTAAGTGTAATCCAATGAGTTCAGATATGCGTCGAATAGCTCATAATCCGATCGGGGTACCTGAATTCCCGCCAGAACTTTGCCCAGATCTGTTCCAATTTAGATGAATGGAACTCAAGAGAAGAGAGAATGATGGCAAGCGCTTACCTGCCCCGTGATTGCGATAATGAAATAGTGAGATATTCCACTCACTACGCATGCCGGACAGGAATTTACGCAAGGCGCCAGGACGCTCGGGAAACTCTAGAGGAAGAAGGCATTTCCGGTGAGTCCCTGTCAGAAGACCGAGAGCGCACGAAAGGGATCCCTACCAAATCTGAGAACGCGCTCATTTTCGACGAGCTGGCACCCTCCGACCATATACCGGGCGTGACTTTTTGCAAGCTCGTTATCGCTGATGTCGCTGCCGACCATGTCGTGCTTTTCTAGCTCTTCCAGCACCGACCCCACCTCTGCAGCACGGTCGTTCGACTCCAACTTGAATGAGAGAAAGACGTGCGCGCGTTCAGGAGAGTTGTAACGATAAATGAACTCGGTCACCGCGCGTGGATGAATAACTGTATGCAAGTTGATGAAGCTAGGGGACATCGTGATCCACTGCCGAAAAACAAAAAGATTGTCGACTTACGCACCCGGACGCTCGGGAATCTCGACGCTCAACAGCGCCTCCCGGCCCTCGCCTAGTTCTGCGCGCTCCGCAACGAAACGAAGGCGGTCGAAATTCATGTTCGCCCCGCTGACGACAGCGACGAAGCGTTTATTAGCACCGACGAGGTTGTTTGACGCTATGTAATGCTTTAAGCCAGCTAATGCCAGCGCGCCCGCCGGCTCTGTTACGGAGCGCGTTTCTGAGTACGCTGTTAGTTCACGAGCACGATCACAAATGAGTAATGTCAGTACCTTCAAATATATCTTTGATAGCGGCGCAGATGGCATCGTTGTCCACTTTAACAACGTCGTCAAGCAGTTTTTTACATATTCTAAAAGGTTCTGCGCCGACCATCTTGACGGCGGTGCCATCGCTGAATGGACCGACCTCAGAGAGCGTCACGCGCTCTGTGTGTGCCAGGCTACGCTCCATGGCGTCGCCGTCCACGGTCTCTACACCGTGCACCTTCAACTCCGGACTGCCTATGCGTTTGACATATTCACATATACCTGCGACAAGGCCGCCGCCGCCCACCGAAGCGAAGATGCCGTCCAAGTGGTCTGATTGAGGGAACTGCTTGAGAATCTCCATGCCTATAGTGCCCTGGCCAGCGATGACGAGCGGGTCATCATACGGAGGAACGAAAGTCAGGTCGTGTGCAGCTGCCAGACGGGCGCACTCTTGCTTCGCCTCGTCGAAATCGGCCCCATGCAGTATAACTTTCGCACCCAGCCGCGCTACGTTGCGCACCTTGATCGACGGCGTCCCGCAGGGCATGACGATGGTACATGGGATGTTCAAGCGCGCGCCGGAGAGTGCTACGCCTTGCGCATGATTGCCTGAATAGCTTTGGCGTGAGACCAGAATTTGACCGTGCACTCAATGACACATAGCGACAGTACTAACCAGCACTGCATGTAATGACGCCCTTCCATCGCTCGTCGTCTGTGAGGCTTGCCATGAAGTTGTACGCGCCACGAATCTTGAAACTGAAAACCTCCTGGAGATCTTCACGCTTGAGCCAGATCTCATTGCCTAGCCGCGTCGAAAGGGTTTGGGCATGTACGAGGGGTGTTTCTTTCACGATCTCGTATACTTTTGAGGTCAGAATGAGGCGCAGATAGTCCGGAGTATTTGACGATGTGAGATAGTGTTTAGATAGGCGAGGATAGATGGGGTCAGGCGCATGTGAAGAGTATTCCAACGTAGCCGGCATTTTTGGACAGAGAAGCCTTTTACGAAGCGGAGAGATCACAACAGGGGAAAACAACGCATGCACAAGTTATGGCATTTATGTATGTAGTCCTCGAGTGCCAGTGGTAGACAGAATCTACAGGGTGGACCTCAGCCACAAATCACGATGCACGCGTGACTCCGAGTACTAACTGACTCGAATGCCTTCCACCTTCCACGGCGACTAATAGTACTGGATAATCATGGACTCAGAGACGAACAACAACCTTCAGCTTCAATGCTGAGCGCTGGCCGCGTAACGAATAAAGGGATGCATCCTTTTCTCGTCGAAGGATAATGTCCCTTTTCGGGAAGATCAAGCATACGTACTTTCGTTATCATCGATCGAATCAAGGACGGACATCGATCGATGATCTGCCACTCGCCACATGTGAGACGTGCACGTGCGCAACTAAATGCAAAAGACACTGGAGCAAGTCAAACACAGGCTACAAAAACACGAGTAAACGACCTTTCCTAACGAAACAAAGCGGATCAATGAAAAGTACAAAGACGATTCACAAATTTGAGGGGATGCGGACTGCATGCATTGTCATACTTTTCGAATCTGCACGATGCATCAGGGAGACAGCTATACACAGACTGTAGAACAAATGAAAATTATGTGCAGCGCGTGACGGCGAAGGCGAGAAAGCATGAAAGTCGTGTCAATGAGAAAACTCAATTCAATTCGATGCAGACCATTGTGAGGACTGGCCTCATGTGTAATTTAGGACTGGTCTAACTTTCCATAAGACTGTTCAAACACCTGCGAATACGATAGTTGTTAATAAACACTGTTGCGTCGACAAAAGAAAGAAAGAAAGCTTGCCGAGCAACAATTCCGACTCCCTCCTCCACCGCCTCTCTGTGCGATGGATCCACCCTCCTTGAAATTCGCGCGAAACGGTCGGGATGCCATCTTAGCAAGCTCTGTTTTACTCTCTCCTTGCGCGACTCGTCAGCCCCCATACCAGAGAAAAGGAAGTGCGAGATCGCTCCAGGCGTCAGACTCGCAGGACTGGTAGGTGGGGACACTACAGGCCACGGCACGGCCGCGAAGGTGAGTGCCTCTTGAGACTTGTCGAGGGCCGACCAACGACTCTCGTAAAGTTGCCAAGCTTCCGCGGCCGCCTGCCGCTCGCGGACGCGCCTTCTCTTGTGTATCTCCTGTTGTCGCCGCTGATCCGCCTGCTGCTGTCGCTGCAGCCTCTGCCATTCCGCGAGGCGGGAGGCATACTCAGCCTGGCGGCGTTGTTGCTCCTGCTCCTGCTCGCGTTTGCGTTCCTCCCAATACCGGCGCTGCGCCTCTTGCTGGGCCTTCCAGCCGTCATACGCACGCCGCACCTCCTCGCGCGTATCGACATCCTCGGGACGCACCTGACGCATCTGGTGGTCTAAAATCCATTGCGCCGTCGCCTGCAGTTTGTCGTCACGCTCCTGTGCCCGAGCCCATGCGAAACCACCCTTGGCGATGTGACCAGCGACGTCCATGTAGAGATATTCAACAAAGACCTGACCTCGATCACGCATATCGGGCTCTCGCTGCCACGCCGACATTAATTTCGGGTAGGCAGATGACAGGAAAAGAGGGGTGGCAAATCAAGGTGATAAAAACAAACTCAGGCTCGAAACGTACAGAGCAAGAGAGGAGTCTTGCTTATGAGCCCCAAAAATTCAGACAGTCAAACGGGTGGTATACTCGCCAGATATACAGCATATCTGCAAGAAAAGGATATATGCGAGTTCAAGGGAAGATTACCATGCGCTTTGCTGGCGAAACCCAGGCGGCAGATTGTGTCAAAGAGAGATACCGGTCAGAAGGCCCGAATGAAGGACACGACAAAGTACATCAGGCTGACGACTTCACTGTCCCGAAGCAGTCGGCTGAGCTCCCTTGACAGGGAAATATGAACCTGCTACAACAAGTGCGGAATAGAAAAGCGGCCCAGACAAGCGAGCAGCTGTGATTGGAAGGACGAGCACGAAGAAAGCAGGGCATCTGCGAGTAAGTGGCGTGTTGCGAGAGGTTGCTGCGTGTACAGCCATGCGGAGCACAAAAAAAGGAAAACATTGTAGCATCATGGGACATGGTATGGCTACATTATCTACAGGGCCTAGGTGTATTAATGCAAAGCGTAAGAAGAGGGGAGAAAGAGAAGACAAAATGAATGCGGCGACATAAACAACACGGGTCCTAGCGGCCAACCGATGAAATAGAAACATAAAGAACGGTACGCAGCACGGAACAACGAAGAAGATAAATACCTAAAATGCCTCCGTGTTCCTGCATCGGAGTCAAGCAGAGTAAAAGCCTGAATCGCTGCTGAACGACTCTCCCTTACTTTCGTGGGCCTCCAGACGAACAGAATCTATGGTATCAGTTGAACACATCCTTTATGGATTTCATACAAGTCCCTTACTAAAATACACGTGCGCCTGGCACTCTCGAGCGGTCAATCGCTCCTGATGATCATATCGCAATAGCTTGTCGAGCAAGTCTAACGCGTCAGGCGAGGCATAAACCTGATTGTCCGCATTGATGTATCGTGTCCAAAGCTGCCTCGGATAGCTAAACAGTTTGATTTCATGAGGCGAACACACGCGATCGTTCAATTGCAGAACCCACTTAGATAAGAGAGACTCATGCTCCGTCTCAAAATGTATGCAGTATTTTTGGAGATAGAGATCAAAACGCTCTGTTCCAAGGCACTTCAATATCTTGAGAAGTTGGTCGTCATTGTCCGAACCGCGGAAGAAATGCTCCTTCCGAAATATCTGCAAGAGACCCCTTGAAGTAGGACTATTTCCGGAAAGAAGCATAGCGCACCATCGAGGCAAACATGCAACCTAAACTCCACAAATCGAGACTATAGTCATACTGTCTATACCCAACCAATAGTTCAGGTGCCTTGTAATAACGAGAGCCAACCCGAATATGATAGTCTGTTGACGGATGGTAGAACTCGGCCAAACCCCAGTCGATCAGTCGTAACTGCATTTTATTGAGAAAAGGAGACTTGAGTAATAGATGGATGTTACCTTGCGCGTACGCGCATCGACCATGACATTGCCCGGTTTCACGTCTCGATGCATAATGCTAGAGAAAGGATCAGAAACACCTAATATATTCTAGCGAAACGACCTACCCATGAGCATGAACGAAGTCGAGAGCCTACGGATGAAATCGTTGATATCATTGTCACAGCAAGGAAGTTGCAATGCCAAATGTATGTCACCCACCTTCAGTAGTTGGAACGTATAATGTTTAATGTCACCTTCTGTTAGGCTCATGTATAGTTGTTTCCACTCTACATTATCCACGTATTCCATAACCAAGCTGTGATATCGTCCAGACGCTACAAGTAAAGGTGTGAGCCACAAACCCAGGCCGCATACGCGAGGTGAAGAGATAAGAGGAAACGCACGATCGCGGACGACATCCAGAAGCGCAACCACGTTGGGGCCGCCAGTTAAGTTGCGAAGCACCTTGATCTCTCGCTTAATCTTCTTAGGAGCCACTGGTTTCAGCACTTTAATGATGCACCGCTCGTGGTTGGCCATGTCCATGCCGGTGAAGACCTGTGATAAAAGGAGGCACAACTTGTACGTGTCCGTTTGTGGGAAGCAGTATAAGAGCGTTACCTCCGAATACCTGCCGCCACCCACTCGTTGTATGACCTCGTACCGGTCTGGTTCGCTCCATTCGATCGTGAAATTTTCTGGAAAGCGTATGCTCGAAGCAGGTCACATCGCAAAGCTGAGTAGCTCACCATAATCATACCAATCTTTGCCGAGTCCTCTGTTGACATCGGCGTAGATTCTCGACATAATTGCTGACACGATGAGCCAGCGGAGTATAGACAAATATTATATCCAAGATATTTCAACAATGCATGAAGGCACGGAGGCCGAGCACGATAAATAGAGGCAGACTGGGTACAACAAGATGGCGGTGACAGCCAGAAGTGCATGTGAAGCGCCCCGACGAGACGATGCAGCGCAAATCAGGAACAAACACATCGATCTCATGCCCAATATGGCAATACAAGAGTCACGTTTCGCGCAGGCAATCAGAGCGAACATA
This sequence comes from Fistulina hepatica ATCC 64428, assembly GCA_000934395.1. Lineage (NCBI taxonomy): Eukaryota > Fungi > Basidiomycota > Agaricomycetes > Agaricales > Fistulinaceae > Fistulina > Fistulina hepatica. The sequence continues at coordinate 537,728 of KN881676.1, forward strand.
TTTGTTTATTTATTTATTCGACCCTCGGCATTACATCCAGACTAGTAAAGCACGACGGTTACTCGACCTTCATGACAGAGTCAATGCGCGCAGTTTGGATCCTACGTCGCAAATCACGCCAAACAGGCATTCCCATGAGGAGCGTCGACACAACATAGGTCACCTGGACGTAAGTCCTCAGACTATAAAGCAGCAATCAAGTGACGAATTTTAATCTCACGCTAGCGAAGAATCCAGTATGGTGCTTGCGGCACAAGGAAAGAGTATAAACGCTGGAACTATTTCAGACAAGCACCATGTAAGAAACCGGATGCCAAACCTTTCTAGTACGTGAGCAAATGCGATGAAAACGGCGAGTCCATTGATAGGACGAGCACCAACGAGCGATCTCAATGCGTTAGCGGGCAAGAACAGCGGAGACGCATTGTCGTACGGCGCGAAGTAGAGGTACGAAAGCGGGATGGCGAACATGAAGAGAGAGAACGTGCCGCGCGGTGGGTAACGGAAGCCCTGGATCGTAGGTGTCTTGATCTGCAAATCATAGCGTTACGCAAGGCCCCGAAGACGATTCTTGAGCACCCACCATTCCTAAATTCTCCTGCGCAATTGCCTTCATTTCCAGTAAACGTGGTTTCACATCATTGTAGCCGGCCAGTGGTGGACTGAAGGTGACGCGTACGTCCTGCTCGCCGCCTGCTTTGAGCTTGCATTTGAGGTTCATGCCCTACAACATTGTGTAACATCGAAGCATGTTTCTGATCCTGTAGAAGGTAAGTGTTAAACAAACGCACACCTTGGAGTCGATGGCCATCATGGAAGCGCTGGAAATCGGTTGCTCAACCTGTCTGGCGGTCACCTCGGAAACAACTTCCTAGCAGATATCTCACCTTTCCATACCATTTGGCATATGCGACAAGGGTGTCCGGGTGTCCAGACATGTACTTTACGAGAAAACCTGACTGACTAGCGACAGAATCTTCCGCCATACTTGTTGTCGACGATATTTGACGATAGAGGAATAGCGATGTATATTTACACTTTCTGGTGCTCAGTCAGCGACGCGGTTCACCGTGTTCAGTATCGTGCATGAGTCATACATGCCAAATGGAGATAGGCTTCACGTGCTCGTCTGTCTTCAGCTCGTACTTCCGTTTCTTGTCAAAAGCACCCTTACTTTCTCTGCCTTCTATCCCTCATTTGTGCAGTTTCATTGCCAATTTGTCGACGGACTACGTGGTCGAGCTGTTTACCTTCTTCAGTCGGTTATTCAAGATGTCTATGAACCTGACGCTCTTCACCGTTTCTGCTTTTATTATCCTGGACTCAGAGGGACACAGGGTGCTCGCAAAGTATTACCAACCCAAGGCGGCCGATGCCCTCTCGACGCTTGGGGCGAAAGGTGTTGTGAGATCGCCAGCGTAATTTGAATCAGGTCGCTGACACGTTCGGCAGCCGCTTGTGGTCCTCTGACCACCCTCAAAGAGCAAAAAGCATTCGAGAAGGGTCTCTGGAGTAAGACGAAGAAGGCAGGAGGTGCGTGCTGCAAATAAGGTACTCGAGGGATTTATCCACACCAACTACACGGCGCTCTCCTCCAGGCGACATAATTTTGTTCCAAGACCATCTTGCATTGTATCGCCATTCTCTGGATCTTATCATCTATTTTATCGCTTCCCCCATGGAAAATGAAGTATGGTCACTTGTATCTGTTGCTTGCCTGTCCTTACTGATGTCCTATGCTAGCTCATGCTGTCAAATGCACTAAGTTCATTCGTTGACTCGCTGAGCCTCTTGCTGCGCGGCCAGCTTGAAAAACGGGGCGTGCTTGAAAACCTCGACCTGGTCCTACTTTGTTTAGACGAGACTATCGATGACGGGTACGTGTAGGTCGCGCGCATCGCGAGCCGGCACTCATTCCCTGCCTGCAGCATCATCATGGATACCGACGTCGGCGCTGTGTCCTCGCGCGTCTCGCGACCGCGACCAGATACGACCGAAATCGTAATCAATGAACAGACAATTATGAACGCATATCAGACCGTGAAGGAACGGGTACAACAAAGGATGGTTGGTCTCTGACTGTGCTTCTCAGCGCTTGAGCAAATGCACAATTTTGTTTTTCTCTGTAATGATTTTCATTGGGGAGCTGCGTGGAGGCTCTGACTTTGACAGAAACTGCGATATTTCACAGTAAGAATGCACCGAACAGACAACAATTCCTTGAGCACTGAGCGAAACCGCTGCAGCATTAGCCATTGCTGCGTGCATTTGGTTCATGCTTCGGATGTGCTTTGTGGCATCGGCAAAGAAGTCTGGAGTAGTATAATTCAATAAGAACGTGGGAGCCGATGGAAGAATTTGTTTGAATCTCACATCCGTACTAGTGTTGTTCACCACCCTTCAGTGGTTTGGCGACCATCTTATCGAAGACAACGTATGCAGAAAAGAGGACGAGGGCCGTGCCAAACCCAGGCAGGAAGTTGCGCACCATGGCTGAGCCCTTGAAGACGGGGTGTGTCCGCCACGCGTTGGCTTTCGCCCATGGATCCCTAAACATGGAAGATTCTGGGATGCTGATGCGTCTGGTGGATGTGCGGCTGGAAGCAAACACACTGACCTGAGATGGAGGAAGAGAAGAGACGGCGCTCGACTAGTCAAATTCGGACTGATTCGGCTCCTGATCGAACACTTGAGGGCTGGTTGTTCGGACTTGTTTTTTGTTTGACACGACGATTATCCAGCTGGCACTTTCCACGCTCCTTGCTCCCAACGCCCATCTTCCCACTCTTCGCCACCGCGCGTGCCGAGCGCCTCTGTGCCACGCCTCTTGTTCTGGAGTCATCGTTCTGAGTTTGATGTCCAGCGCCTCCTCTCAGCTGTCCGACGGCGACGACGACCGCCCCCTGGCGTCGTCACAGTCACTAGGCTTACCCGTCTCCGACACACGCAACGGTGCCAACTATGCAAATGGCGCCCAACAATCATCGGGCTTCTCCGATGACGAGGACGAGGACATGCCACTTGTACGTGCGCCACCCCCACACGGTTAGCATATGGAAATAACGAATTTTCAACGCGCAGTCACAGAGTACACGCGTTCCTGAGTCCGCCTCGCGCTTGCAAAAACGCAAGAGAATTGATTATAGCGATTCGTCTAGCGATGACGATCTGCCACTCGCCTCGTCCCCTAGCAAGCCTAGGGCGGCCACCTACCCGAAGCCCGAGCCCGACTCTGACTATGCCGACGGGCCAGCTGCCAAACCCAATGGCAAGGTGGTGACGAACGGCATATCTACAGCACCTCCCAAGAAGAAGCGTGTCAAGAAGGAAGACAGTAATGACGATGCGATCCCGAAGAAGACGGCGGTGCGGAAACGCAAAGCCAAGGTGGAGAGCGACGCTTCATCCGGCGAGGAGGATGCGAAACCCGCCGCAAAAAAGAAGGTATCACGTAAGAGAGTGAAGCAAGAGAATGGCGAATCTACTCCCAAAGTGCGCAAAACGGCAAAGAAGAAGGGGGAGAAGCAGACGAACGGCTCACAGAAAGAAGGGAAAAAGACGGAGGAACCAGAGGAAGAAATCTTCCGTTGGTGGGATGGGATGGCGCAGGGCGATGGTTCTGTTAAATGGAGAACGTTGGAACACAATGGTGTAATTTTCCCGCCACCCTATGAGCCTCTTCCCTCGCATGTCAAGCTAAAGTATAATGGTAAGTTACATCAGAGTCAGAGAGCTTACGCAGCTCATTGTATAGCCAGGCAGGGACGTCAATCTACCGCCCGAATCGGAGGAAGTCGCCGGTTTCTATGCCGCGCTCGTTGAGACTGACCATGGTCAGGACGCGACTTTCAATAAGAACTTCTTCAACGACTTCCTGGAAGTTTTGAAGAAGCACCCGCCGGTATGTTTCAGTGTCTCTGTCTCTATATTGTGTGGTTACGTTCATGCAGCGAGGCGGAACAAAAATCACCAGCTTTGCGCAGTGTGATTTCCGTCCGATGTTCGAGTACTTTGAGGCCGAGAAAGCCAAAAAGAAGGCTTTGAATGCCGCTGAAAAGAAGGCGGCGAAAGCTGCTCGCGACGAGCTGGAAGCCCCGTATAAGACGTGTCTTCTGGACGGGCGAAAGGAAAAGGTCGGCAACTTCAGGATAGAACCTCCAGGTCTTTTTAGAGGACGAGGCGAACACCCTCGGAAGGGCGCTCTTAAAGTATGGCTAAGCTTGCATACCATCTGCAGTACATTCAAAGACATTGTTGCAGTTCCGTGTCCGGCCTGAGGACATTACTATCAACATCGGCGAGAACACACCAGTTCCGGTGCCCAACATGCCGGGCAAGTGGAAAGCCATCCAGCACGATAACACGGTGACCTGGTTAGCGAATTGGGTCGAAAACGTCAATGGCAGTCACAAATACGTTTTCCTTGCCGCTGGCAGTTCACTCAAGGGGCAGAGCGACATGATGAAGTTTGAAAAGGCCCGGGAGTTGAAGGTTGGCCCTCCATCTTCTAGACCGTCTACATTTTATCTAATGCAAGTTCTGGCAGAACCATGTTGATCGCATCCGCCTGAACTACGAAAGAGACCTTAAGTCCAAGATTATGGCGGATCGGCAGCGTGCGACGGCGATGTATTTCATTGACAAACTAGCTCTTCGAGCTGGCAACGAGAAGGGCGAGGACGAAGCAGATACCGTGGGCTGTTGCTCCCTGCGTTGCGAGCACGTCACTCTTGAGCCTCCTAACTTCATTGTTTTCGATTTCTTGGGAAAGGATTCGATGAGATACTACAACCGCGTCGCCGTCGAGCCTCAGGTCTTCAAGAACATTCGTATCTTCAAGTCCAACAAGAATGACGACGACAGCCTCTTTGATCGAGTTAATGTGCGTTTCCATATTGCTACACACGCAGCATGGTCTCATTTCTGCTAAGACGTCCTTGCTCAACAAACATCTCAATACCGAGATGAAAGGTCTGACCGCGAAAGTATTCCGTACTTTCAACGCGTCGATCACATTTCAGAGGCTGCTCGATGAGCAGCGGCTGGAGGGTGCGAGTTTGCAAGAAAAGCTGAATGCTTACAATAAGGCAAATCGCACGGTCGCCATTCTCTGCAACCATCGTCGGACGGTGGCAAAGACTCACGATATTTCCATAGAGAAGATGAGGAATAAGGTATCTTGTTTTCTATTCGCTGACTTCCGCTCTTCGTATTGACTCCTCTTTTTTATTTAGGTTCGCGCCATGAAGTACGACCGTATTCGCCTCTGCAACGAGCTATTCGTGCTCGAAAAGAAGTACCAGAAGCAGAGCCAGTACACCGAGGATCTGTCCGACATAGATGATGACTGGATGGACATGTACGAGGACGAGTGCGAAGCAAAGGAGATCGAGAAAGCGCAGAAGAAGTTTGCCAAGCAGAATGAGGCGCTAGTTGCTGAGGGGGAGTCTCCGGAGGGGACTGACATTCTCCAGCGGAAGATCGATGATATCAAGACCGAAATGAAGGCGCAACGTAAGGAGCGCCGCTCCGGCAAGTACGTCCCTAAGAGAAGCAGGACGCCGGAGAAAATCATCGCTATGATTGAGAAGATCGATGAGCGGATTCGTACTACTAAACTCCAAATTACAGATAAAGATGACGGCAAGGAGATCGCGTTGGGCACAAGGTGAGTATTGCTCTGTTAATGCAGGTCATTTTCCTGACGGGCCCATCCCATAGTAAAATCAACTACTTAGACCCTCGGTAAATCGCAACTGGTTTCTTTAACAGTCCACGATTCTGACGCGCCTCTTAGTATAACCGCGTCCTGGTGTAAGATCTACGACGTTCCGATTGACAAGATTTTCAACAAGTCTCTCCTTGTAAAATGTGAGTTGGTTCACTCGTTCACTCGTTCACCCTGCCGACGATTATCGCTAGTCCCTTGGGCTCTGGAGGTCGATGAGGATTGGAAGTTTTGAAATTCCGATTTCACCCCCCTGGGTCTATATATACGAACTGTTGAGTAGATTTCCTCCCTCCGCCGGGCTATGGACAAAGAGGTTGCATTGCCGTGATTCGAGTACGTTCCGTTTGACGAGAGAGGCTCCTGGCGCCAATGGACACTAATATTTACACCATTCATGTTGCATATGTCTTTAGTTCTCACATTGCACGACCATTAGAATGTTAATATGTATTTCATTGAACAATTTCACGTGCGTTTATTTATCCATCCTGTTGATACGACGCTATACCGCAACTGGAATCCGAATCTGTAGTGTTAGAGGGCGGAAGCGCTGATGAACACGAGAAATAAGTGAAAATTACACTCGACTTTTGATTGATGTTCAACGTTGATTCAATCTGCAGCACGCGCTCGCTCGCATATGAAATTTGACCCATCCCGATATTTATATTGAGGGTGTGGCTTGATTAGTAGCTATGGATATACATACGTAAGAAGTGAACGAAGTCAATGAATGTTTATGCGCCAACAATGTATATACAGATGACATCCACAAAAGAGGTATGAGTGCGTTTACCACGTTCAATCCCGCTTGCTTAGTGCTTGTAATTGGACAAATTCGTAGTAGTCGCCACGCTTAGTGATCAGCTCATCGTGGGTGCCCGATTCGCTCACGCCACCGTCTTTGATGAAGTAACTGGCGTGCGGAAACATCAGACAAATGTGGCGAAGAAAAAGAGAGGGAAGACGCACATGCAGTCCGCGTTCTGGATGGTCGATAACCGATGTGCAATGGCAATAGTTGTCCTGCCCTTAGCTGCTTGGTCTAATGCAGACTGCACGACCTTTTCCGAAGAGGAATCGAGTGCAGAAGTCGCCTCATCCAGTAAGAGCACGCGTGGATCACGCAGCAGGGCACGGGCTATAGCAATACGCTCTGACGTCCAACGTTAGTTACTTAATAAACATCGTGTCCATCCGAGATGATACACACGTTTTTGACCGCCAGATAACTGTGAGCCCTTACCGCCGACTTCGGTCTCAAAGCCGCTACAGCCACTTTGGTCACCAACTCCAGAAGTAATCGAAAGAACACTTACTCGGGTAGACTCTGAATGAAATCAAGGATGTTGGCATTGCGACACGCTTCCTCGATCTCCTCTTGTGTCACCTCCTCTGCGGGCTTGATCGCTCCCAAGAGGATATTGAAACGGACAGTACCTGCGTAAACGCGTGAGCACGCGATCACTTGACGTCTAACGCATTCCTTACCAGAATACAACGTCGGCTCTTGGGAGACCAAAGATATCTGCTCGCGGTATTTAGCCACATTGAGCTCAGTTATGAGCTTGCCATCCATCTATGATAAAGCTCTAAGATAACTGGAACTTCAATGATGAATCCACTCCCACTCACGTAGATTTTTCCAACCAGAGGATCATAGAATCGCTCAATGAGCTGAATCCTGAATCGAAGACATTTTAATACCCATGCCGATCGAGAGGAAGCCTAACTTACGTGGTCGATTTTCCGCAGCCACTAGCGCCCACGAGCGCAACGTACGTACCCGGCTCGATGTTGAGGTTCAAATTCCTCAGCACACGTACACCAGGACGCGTAGGATAGCGAAAATGAACACCCTAAGACACTAATCAGAAGTGGGTATCGGTAGCTTCAAAATGTTTACCTCGAAGCGGATGTGACCATGTGTGTTCTCACGTGAGATCATCTCGCCTTCAGTGGACTCGGCGTCGATTTCAGGTAAGCTATCAAAGAGCTCAATAATGGACTCTGAAGCCGACTTCGCTTCGCTGAAGAGAGCGTGGACCGTGAGTGATCACGACAAACAATACATATCATGCAACTTACCTCATGTCAGGAGCATGCGTGAACACGTTACCAGCTTGAATGGCCGCAAACGTCGTGCTCTACAGGGACCCAAAGTTCATGACCATCACCCTAAGACTTTTCTGGGGCACTTACCATAAGACCAACGAAGAACTGTGTGGTGTCGATCTCCAGGTCTTTGACGAGTTTGGCACCGAAATAGAAGACAAGAGCAATAACCCAGAAAGCAATAGACTGCGCGACAGCATAAAGCATGCTGCTCCAGATAGCAGATTTTTTAGATCTCCGAAGAGGCTCCTCCAAGCTTTCACTGTATAAGCGCAAGCAGTCGTGCTCTCTCGTCAAAGAAGCAACGGTACGGATGGCGCCAGCGGCTTCACAAGCAATTTGAGAAGATGATGCGTGCGCTTTCTTGTTGGACTTGTCCTTCAATACCACGACGCGCTATGAGGTGAAAGATAAATTAAGTAGAATTACACTCTTGAAGTCTATTGTGCTGACCAGGCGAATGTAACCCGAACAGATGACGAACGGCGTACAAGCTGAAGGATAAGTGAACAAAACATCACGAAAATGGCACAGGACTATTACCAATGCCGACCAAGCCAATCTTCCACGTGTAAGATAGACCAATGATATAGCCAATAACAAGTGTCGAGATAGATTGCGTAATACTGTGGAACATAAATATCGTAACCAACAAGCCGAGTTAAAAAGGAAAGACTCACGTAGCCAAAATCATGCCTCCATGTTTTCATCAGCCGCCTTAGAATCTGACGAAGGACACTCATGACATACCTGCGAGACCGTTGACTTTCTGTGGGTCGTTACTGAGATCAGACACCAGACTACCCGTCTACAAAGCATCAGCACATGACTGCTTGAATACCAACCTAGGATACCAACGTTATGTGAAGGCTCGTCGAAATAAACGACTAGATTTGTATCCGTTAATTTGACAAATCTAGCTACGAAGGAAGGCTTACCGTCTTGGCGCAAAATTGACTTGAACATATTAGAGCGCAGAAGTGCCATCAAATTGACTGCAGACGAGATATATGTCCAGTTCTGCGTCAAAACAGTGATCATGGAAATAATGGCAATGATGAATAGCCTTGATAAGCACATAAGTCACCTACTACCGGGAAACCGAACAAGTATGCCCACCATAGAGCGTTGCGATTGCCTGCGTGGCGCTTGGCTTCGTTGCTTGGAAGAGAAAATCCGTCAATGCCGTTGGCTACACCGAGATCAGTCAACATCAACAAGGGTTGAGAAGCACGGACTCACCGAAAACGATACCGTAACACGGATACACAGCGCCAGTCACTGGATACGGTTCAGACCACGACCGCGTGAGCAATGACACTGGTATAACATGAAAAAGGCTACTCACTAATGGCAGCGACAAAGCCGACAGCCATGCGGTCCCAACTCATCCTGTTAAGGCGGAGCATGCGCAAGAACAGCTCGACCAACGTGTATTTGCTTGAATCAGATTTCTCGCGTTCTTGCTGCCTTTGTTCCAGAATTTGACTAGCAATCGACTGGTGGGTCTTGACACGGTCGAGGAAGACATCATCCTCGTGCCTAGAATCTTCATCGCCTTCATCCTCCTCTGCGCCCATAACTTTCGTGGCTGCAGATTCTTCGGACTCACGGATCTTCTGCGCCTGAACAAGCTTGTAGTACGCGCCATCAGGGTCAGAGAGAAGTGACTCATGATTGCCCTCTCAACTCGAAGTTAGAAATTTTGGACGACCAACATTTGCCGGGATTCACACCTTCAACAACCACCTAGGAAAGAGAAGACATGGATGTCAGCGGGACGTATGAGTACGAACAAACGAGACTGACTCCTTCGCCCATTACATATATCGTGTCAGCGTCCTTGATCGTGCTCAAACGATGTGCAATTGTGATCGTCGTCCGTCCAGCGGCTGCCTTGTCCAAAGCATTTTGCACAATCCCTTCGCTCTGAGTATCCAAAGCGCTAGTGGCCTCATCGAGCAAGAGAATGCGGGGGTCGGACACGATAGCGCGGGCAATGGCAATGCGCTGCTTCTGACCACCAGACAAAAGGATGGCACGTTCGCCGACAATAGTGTCGTATCCCTCCGGAAGTTTCTGAATAAACGAGTCCGCATTTGATATGATACATGCCTCCTTGATCATTTTAAACTTCTCCTCAGGACTTATGTGTTCGTAGGGCGTGTTGATCAGACCGTGAGCGACATTCTCCTAAGGGTCGTGTCAGCGTGACGCAGAGCGAAGTGGCACTAGTTGCGACATGGACTCACCCGAATACTAGTATCGAATAAGGTGGGCTCCTGCGACACCAAACCCATTTGCGAGCGCAACCATTTAATATTGAGATTCTTGATATTGATACCGTCGAGCTTCACGGCACCGGATATAGGGTCGTAGAAACGCTCGACGAGGGAAATAATAGTCGACTTGCCAGAGCCTGACGCGCCGACGAGGGCAGTAGTCTTGCCGGCGTGTAAACTCAAATTGACGCCTTTGACAACTTCGACGGTCGGGCGCGAAGGATAGTGGAAACGTATGTTCTCAAGCGTGATCTCGCCGCGGCAGGTCTCTGGCTTGAGGCCCTCGGAGCTGTACGAGTCGATGTCGGGCACGCGATTGATGGTTGCGTACAGTTTCGCTGCTGCACCACATGCCTCCTGGATAGCTATATATATATCCACACTACTTAAGTCTTGCAAAGCAGATAAAAGGATGCTTTCTGACCTTGGAGCTGAGGAGATAGGATAACAAGCGCAAAAGACCCGATGAGAATGGCCATGAATACGTTTACGACGGTACCTACGCATTCCGTCGGTCAACGAGCACATAAGTGTCAATGGTATGAATCTCACCAGCATTGGTATCACCGTCAATGATAAGTGTGGTGCCGAAATAGAACGCTAATGGCCAGTATACGGTAAGTTATTTTCGAACGAAAGGAACAGAGAGAGAGATGAGCATACCAAGAGCATAGCCAGCATAGATCGTGAAGAAAATGATTGCCATGCCAAAGCCGAGCCAGAGTGCAGTACTCAAACCACAGACACGGGCTTTCAGAACTAATATATGATACACGTCATGAAGAGTGTGCTGCACGCCAAACGCTTGGACAGTCCGAATAGAGGAGATGACTTCCTCAGCAATCGAACCTAGAAACTATAAAATCACAGACGCAGACGGATGAAAATGCAACAAACCTGCTTCCGCGATGTGCTTGAGGGCTCGACTGGAATGGATCGCGTGGGTAACGGATATTTGCAAAGGAATGATTCATTGACACGCACGACATGTTTCTGGAGACGCGATTATTCAAGACGGCACCAGAGATCGCCTGAAACGGGTTTTATCACTGTAACTGTAATGTTAAGATGTGCTTACAACGACAGGGAGGATCGAAGTCATGGCGAGCGCGAGCCTCCAGTTACGGACGTATGCCAGTACGAAACCGGTGACAAATGCGGCCAGGCACTGCACTGCGATCGCCACCTTCTCACCAATGCCCATCTGAACAAGATCTATACCACGTTTACTTGTCAGGACAGTAGCACAGTAAAGCTGGCAGTGCTCATACCAGTGTCCGTCTGGATACGAGTAGCGATCTCCCCCGCGCCAACATGGTCAAAGTAGGCGATATCCTGACGCAAGGTCGCCTCTAGGTACTTCTCGCGTATTCGTTTCGCGTTCATCTCGGCCGTATAGACCCAGATGAACATGAAGAGGTAGGTACAAACAAACATGCCCATGCCTGAGAGAAAATTTCTAAGACGAAATAACGGAAGAGGTGTGCAGAGACACACCAATAAAGACAAGATATTCCGCGTTCTGTGAGGCGGCATGGAAGAAAGCCTTGGCTACAGCGGGAAACTCCGCCTTCGCCTCTTGGTTGCCTTCGTCAATAAGATACAGAACAGTGGCAAAGTTTGTGAAGTCATTAATCAGTCGTCCGAAGAGAAGGGTCATGAGGGGTTGCGCGGCACCAGCACCCACGGCGCCAATAAGGCCGATGAAATTGAGAACCAACTCATACAGCGTCGCATACCTAGGGGAGACGATATCAATGAGATGCAAGACCTGGATGATAATAAATACTTACTTGAATAACGCAATGAAACCGACAGGAATGACTTCTGGAGCTCCGCGCACGACAGGTATGTTCTCTTCGTCCTCGTCGCGTTCTTTCTGGGTGAATGTGTCGACATTATGATTCTTCTCTTCTTTTGACGAGCGGTGAAGGTCGCCGTCGGGTTTCTCGACAGGTTCAGCCTTCACGTCAGTCGTCAGACTACTACGTGACTCGGACATGGGTGAACACCACGCAAGGGGCCTCAGCAGTACAAAAGATGAAAGAAGTGCTGGGGGGAGAAGGAAGATCGACAAGAAGCCTGGATGTGGGCTGAGGCCATGTTATTATATCAAACCGTGCAGTGGTTTACATCTGGTGAGTGTTGTCATCCGACGGAAGTCGTCGGCCCTGGCCCCTGGTCGCGTGTCGGAGGAAGATATCCATCTAAGGAGATTTAAGGCCAGCCGTCCAGATGCCATCATACAAAACCGGAGTCTGACCTGAGCAGCCTGACATATTTACTTCAGCTTCAGCTCTTGTACACAGGCGCCAAAATGATAGCAGCCGGGATACTATGGCCATACGCGAATATATTCAGTTGCTGGTACTCCAGCGATACGCGGTCGCAGTCGTATGGCACGTATGGGTTCCCGTACAGAACACGCACTTGGGCTCAATTATACAGTAACTGCTACGCAACCGGGTACCACTGCCGTACGACAACGACCGCCATAGTTTTGGCGTATGTGAAACGCCCAGCTGTTCTGGCGCAAGCTGTGCATGACTCCCAACGATTCTGCTAAGCCAATCCTTGCTTCGCGCATATATCTACTGATGATGTAAAACAAAAACATCAGACAAGTCGAAGGATGCGTTCGTTGACTTCTGTCGCCAGACCCAACAGCGCACTACTGCTCGAGTCCAAAGAACCGAACGATCTTTGCTCAGCTTTGCTCCGTCAGACCGGGTTGCGAATTAGCCGACTATCGTTAATCGTCGGGCGACCAGACTCATTCTCGTTTTGAGAAAATGAAACCTTGCCAAAACGCGTCCAGTCGGCGTGACGCCGCAAAAAGTCTAGAGTCGGTCGCACGGATCTCATTGGCATTGGCGATGTATCGGACAATACATACCATCGTTGAAGCTGCAGCCAAGGAGAAATAAAATTGAAGCAGATATGCCCCATCGAGCGCAATGTATTTAATTAAATGGTTTGCACGATTGCAAGGTCCCGGTAATAATGAAGGAAGCCAAGCGACGCCATCCCGATGTGATAGCACCGGGCCGCTTGAGCCCGCCATGCTCTTGGGTTTCAGCTTTGTTCCATTTCAGGTTGTCTTCTTCCACTATTAGCAGCAACAGTAGCGTTGAGTTTGCTTTCATCAAACGGTGATCAGTGAATCATGATCACATCAGCATGAGGATCACGTGCAGTAATGTACTCCGACATCATCAATCAATAATGATGGATCATGACGCTGTCTCATCGCCGCGAGCAGTGCCGGGCGTCGTGTTGCTTTCTCTCGTCTTCGTCGTCTTGCTTCATTTTCATTCCAAGCTCATTGTGCGGCGCGCTTGCATGGCGGACACAGACTCTGCTGATGATGCGACGACCGTCAAGACCCTCAGCCCCGTTGTCGCCTTCATCATCGGTCTCGCTATCATCATACTTGCTTCCATCCTCAACGCGGCGGGCCTGAATCTCACCAAGCTCGACCATGTAAGCCGTTTTTTTTGCGTTCTCTCTCGTTGCGTGCTCACGGGATGTAACGCTGCTCTAGGTGCGAACGAGCGCTGTACCAAAATCCATGCGCAAACGTGATTGGATGCGACCCTTGTGGCTGCTTGGAATGTTCCTATACATGTAGTGCTCTGCCATGCAATGATGTCTGGTCTAGCCTGATTCAATGCATACAGTCTGTCTCAGCTTATGGGAAGCACGCTCGCGCTAGAATACATGCGAGCAGGTGAGCGCTACTTCTTTCTGGATAATATACCTTTGTCCGACGCCCGTCCCCAGAATATGTAGCCCCTTTGGGCTCGACGTCTCTGGTGTTCAATTTCCTCTTTGCACGTTTCCTCGTCGGAACCCCCATTACGTCCACGGACCTCTATGTAAGTCGCTTCGAGTTACACAGTCAGACTCTTAGTAATGTGCATGCGATCGTGAAGGGTGCCGTGACCATAGCACTAGGTGTCGTCGGCATTGTGGGATTCGGGTCTATCAACTCTGGTCTCGCAGAAGAAACGGATCTCAAGAATCTCAGTCGTCTATGGCGACGCGGGAGTTGGCTGGGATTTTTCTTCTTCATGACCGCGGCGCTGTTTCTTCTCATCGTCTGCACGGATAAGCTTGACCGGCTTCTCGTCGCACGCAGCGAAATCATCCCGTCCACTCTGCCTGTTCCCGAAAGTCAGAATAAGACTCCCAGTGTCTTCGCCAAAGCCGTGGGTTATTGGACGGCGGCGTCGGTCAAATTGGGTGAATATATAGAGTGGTGGACTGCTGCGAAAGACGACAAGGTTATTGCTTGGACACTGGGCATTGGCTGGGCCTGCAGTGGAGGCGGTCTAGCGGGCATGTGTCTTGTCTTCGCCAAAGCAACGTAGGTACTACGTCTGTCTGTCATCCGTTTTCTGACCACAATATCTTCGTGTAGCGTCAAGTTGCTGTCTGGGACCCTGTCTCACCAGAACAGAGGAAATCAAATCGGCATCGCTTCCATTTTCACAGTGATATTTCTTGCCGTCACCGCGGTTGCGCAGATCGTCTGCTTAAACAAAGGCCTCAAAGTTTACGATTCCACATTGGTTGTCCCAGTCTTCTACGGTGTTTACACCGCGTCTGGGTAAGGTCTTAGTCTTTTCGTTGCAACATTCGACCATCTCAACACGTGTGTACGTTTTACAGCTGGCTGGACTCACTTATATTCAATGACGAAGTGGACGCATACCAGTCGTGGACGCTCTTCCTGATATTCGCATCCATCATGGTCCTTATTTCAGGCGTGGTGCTACTTACATACAAGAAGCCTGAGACATCCCAGGGCCCCCAGTCCTCAAAGAACATACCAAATGAGGCCTTGCGCATGCGACGGCGCAATCATCGGAAGAAAGCTCCCAGGCGCGTAGTCACCGACGAGGAGCAGGGACTTGGTGGTTCCGATAACGAGGACGAGGACGAGGACGAGGATGAGGGAGAAGAAAACGTGCTATGGGCCGTGGGAGACGAGAGCGATGGCGAGAACACTCTGGACAACGGGCAGGATGGTGATGTCGACCACTACCAAAATCCGATCAAGCTGAAGCACAAAGGCATCGGCTTCAACAATTCCCCACAAGCGGCCAGCAGTGCGGCAGGTGAGGAGAGCGAGATGCTTATGTGCGATGCAAGTAGTTCTGGTATCTACACAGTGGAGGCTGCGAATCGCAGCCGCGCGACCAGCTTGATTGACGAGCCTATATCGCCGCCCCCAGCAAAGTCGGAATTTGGTGTGTGGGTGGACGGCAGTGCAGATTTGCCCACCCCTCGTGCGTCCAGCCTCCCAAGGTAATGTCTGCGAAACGACAAACTGCAGCATAACCCTTGTTTTCGATTCATTCGCGCATTTAATTTGGTCACCATTCGTCGGTCAACATACATATTTTATTAGGCAATATTGTCACTTGTAAATATAGTAGCACATCAAGATCGAAGACTTACCATACAAATTAATGTACACTTCTCTCAACAAAGCGGAAGCTGATCGTGATGGAAGCATTTGCTGTTGTTTTCCGACTCGGAAATCTCTCGACTATTTATACCCGGTGAGAATCGACCCCAACTGCAACTAACTGACGTCAACTCGAGGCAACAAGGTCAAATGGTTCAATTCAGTTAGATCTAATCCAAAAAATTACCCATTGTTGCGATTCAAAACAGCTGATTTGAACCCGCGCAAACGTATATGAGCAAGATGACATCAGTTCAATGCAGTTACATTGTGTTCAGGAAGACAAAAACTGGATTGAACTACAGGTAACTACAACTCATCACCGCTCACCTCTTCCCACCACTGCTCATCACTACCTGCCACTGTTCACCACCACCCACCACTGCTCATCCCTTCTCACTGCTGCTCACCATTGCTTGCCACCACCTGCCACTGCCTGCCTCCACTCGCCATTGCCCACTACTGCTTTCATCATTGCCCGCTACCACTTGCCATCACCTGCCACCGCTCATCCTCTTGCTCACTGTCGCTCATTGTCACCTGCCATTGCTTGTCATCGTCCACTGTCACTCATCATTGCCTGCTACTGCTAGCCACCATCTATGACCCACTGCTACCTTACAATGGTGCAGCCATTGTTGCAATGGCTTCCAGAACCAACGCTGTAGTCGGCTGTTGATTTTTGGCCTTCTACCAAAGACAACACTTGTCAGAAACCGTTCGGAAAAAAATGAACAAGTTTTCTTACCAGACCCTTGCCAATCTTCGCGTAAAACTGGAGAAATAGATAATATAAGAAATAACTTTGAAAGTCATTGTAAAATCGTCTACGCACCTGTTGTTCAGACTGAGTAAGAGTGGCAAATGCACTCGCAAACTCTGCCGAGGATCCATCTGGATGCTCCGAGGCCCATTTGAACCCGTAAATGTTACTGGAAAGAGTTCAAATACAGCCCATTACTATGCCATGATTATGGACATACCGTGCAGAGAGGGTACTATTTGGGCGGTACGGTTTCGAAGAGGCAGGTTTGCTCTTCTTCCCCTTCGGAGCATCCCCCACTTCTACCTCGGCTTTGCGCTTTATCTTCGGATATTCGACACTAGGAAAGGAAAGAGTAGTCCCCTCGTCATCGGGAGTGATTGAAAGCTCGTTGTCGGCGCTAGCAGTCGATACACTTGATATGTGGATGACAGCGCTGGAATGAACATTGATCAATGACAATGGCAATTGTTGCAATATAACATTTACGTACAGTGGGTTTTCCAGAGAACGCAACTGAAAATTCAATTGAGCAATTGTCGTGACTGGACCAGGTGTGGAATAACGTACCGCAGTCGAATCCAAGGCAGGTTGCAGCGACAATGGGACAGAGGCCGGAACTTTAATGAAAAGACAGCTCAATATAGAATAACAAGTAATAACTTGAATGAACAGACCTTTGTCTTGCAGCGAACCCACAGACAGTGGCTCAGTAACACCAGAGTCACGTGCACTCGGTGACAGCGTAACAAGGCTATTGTCGGAAATGACCTGCGACTTCGAGTCCATAGAGGGTTATGAAAAAGGCATCAAGACAAAACTCACCGATACATCTGCCACCGCTGACTGAGATGCAGTGGATGCCAAAGCTTGGACTGTAATCGGACGGAGCGGAGTGGCGGAAGCTGAACGCTGACGAATACGATGAACCTCCACAGGCTCAGATTTGATTGCAATGGAAGTCTTCTCTTGACGAGTGATGATAGTCTTTAGTTGACTATAAAATTCGGCACCAAAATGGTCCGCTTTCCAATCGTCCGCACAGTAACGAAGCTCGGGAAACTTCGCATACATCTCTGCACGGTAGTCGCGAAGACAACCAAGGTCCAAAGAAGAGAAGGAAGACGCATACAACTGCTTACGCTTGAAGGTACGGAAGATATCCTTTGCGAATTTCGCCATCTTGCGTTGACGCTCCACATCAACAACGTAACCATTTTCATCTTCAATGAAAACGCGGGCCTTGAACAAACGTTTCTTCGATGAATGAGAGCTTGCAGTACTGATTCCCTTATGTGTGTCCAGATGTTCCAAGTAGTCTTCCCAATTCCAGAACCGGACGAGAGGGTAGTCGTTGGCATTAAGCGCTTCAGCGGGCAAAGCCTCCGCCGAATAAAGACCCAGTTTTGTGGCGCATTTAACACCTTCCATAGAGCCGTCAATAGCCGAGGGGAGCCCAGTCATTTGGAAAAACTGCGAGCAAGTTGATGCCATGGTGTTGTAGTTTTTACTGAGCTTTGTCAGGCCCCAGAAGAGCACCACCTAATTACGCATACCTGTAGCAATCTAATTTTAATTCTAAGCACGAGATCTTCTCCTGAAGCACAGTGAATTCTTTCTTTAGGGTCGAGTTTTCGTGTAGCGATTGAAGTAGTTGCAGCTGGAGCGTTTGCGGCTGAGAAAGGTACGATGCAGCAGGCGAGAAGGCGGATGCAGTTGATGGGCCAGATGCGAGCATAGAGCCAGAAGAAATTGCAGATAAAGCATTGGAATCATCGTAGAAAGGCACAGCAGTTGAATTGAGCGACATAGCAGAGAAAAAGCGACAGAGACTGTGGTGGTTGAAGACAAGAGAGTGAAGGGGACACGGACGGTTCGGTGTTGGCCAAATAGGAAGGCATGAGTCATTTCATCGGACTTGGCCAAATTTCGAGCGGTAGCTGCGAGCTTTATATATCACAGAGTCAGATCAATTAGCCTAAGGTAAAGAACTATACATAAATATATCAAAGGTACAAAAGAACAAATCTAACACATTTTAATGCCTTAATTTGGATGTGTGAGGAACATCCAGAGAGCGAGGCCAGAGGACACTACCTTCCATAATTAGAAGGAGACGTCCTTGCGGCTCCGAGAGGTTCCGGAGCCGCAAGCGTTGGTTCGATTTACTCACTCACTGTATGTTAATCTCAAGGTCTGCAGAACGGTTTCGTGGTAACAGGTGTGTTTTTTTTTTCTTATGCCATGCTGCGTTGATGGTGTTGTACGCGCTGGCGCTCGAGCCCGGGTACCGCACATGCAACGCCTGGGGTGCATTATGGCTGGACATGCGACTGGTATGCTAACTATTGACTATACCCACAACAGGTGGCTTAGAATGTTTGGTCGAATTTCGAGAAAGGTGTGTTTGTTCACAGCTTTCGGCGTGTGAAATGCGGACTGAAGTAACACGCCTGCCAGTTAACTTGTGCGCTGTCGAAATCATGCGTACGTCGCTTTCCAAAAGGAAACAACGGTATGTTCAATGTAGTCTTTCATTAAGTGTATGGTTTTGGTCATGATGGTGTTCTTTTGCAGAGAAACACCACAGTCACCAGGAGACAGGCCGTCATGTGCCTGCCGCCCGCCGAACAGCGCGTGGTTTCGCCGCAATCCATGTCATTGGCATTGCCCGCGTCGCTGGCGAAGAACGCGGCAGTCTGAGATTTCAGAGACGACACCGGCCTCGTGTCCTCAACCGGCGCCATCGGTAGGAAGAGCAAGGCGCGGAGAGTGGACGGTGAAGATGAGGAGTTGACCGAGAAGAAGCCACGCCGTCGATGGACGGTTGAAGAAACGCAGGTGCTCGTCGGATGCAACAAGGTGTGTCCTTGTCGGTTTCCATGTCTCTGGCTTAGTTTGACTACCCGGACGCTCAGCACGGCGTTGGAAATTGGAAGTCCATCCTCGAAGATCCCGAACTCAAGTTCGAGAATCGCACGCCTGTGGATCTGAAGGACCGACACCCCAACGCTAAGACACGCCTGTCTACAAAGGTGCGCTCCACCAATCCGGACGGCACACCTCTGTTCGAGAAGAGCCGCATGAAGAAACGCCGCCCGTTCACGGAGGAGGAGGATCGCGCGCTCAAGGCAGGGTACGATCGTTATGGCACGGTGTGGGCGACGATCGCAAAGGACCCTGTGTTCCAATCGTCGCTCGACAGATCTACGCGACCGCTTCCATAATGCATTTCCGGAGCTGTACACCGCCGCTGGGTACAAGCCGCGCACTCCCACATCGTCACGCAAGCGGGGTGTCGTGGCGCCGGCAGCAGTGATGACACCAGACTCCGATGCCAGTGGATACCTGGCTCGCTCTGCTAGCGTGGGGCACTCGTCTCCTCTCAAGTTCAAGCCACAACGGATGACCACCTGGACTTGTCGTCCACCACCGCGTCCGAGATTGGGCCTAAGCGCAGGTGCCGTCGAGCTCACACCACTCAGGGGCTGGGTTGCAGGTTCCCCGAGCCTCTCGAGCCTCTCGCCGTCATCGCCATTTTCGTTCCCGTCATCCGCGTATTCATCATTGTTCCCACAGCTGCCACTTTCGCCGTTCAATTCACCCTTCACCCTCTCACCATTCGCGCACGCGGCTGCAGAGCGTCACAATCTCCTCGATCGCTTGGACTTGTTCCCGTCTTCGCACCAACATCAGGACATTGTGTCGGACATCGGTGTTGGCGAGACACACTCGACGTTCTCAGACGTGTTCGCTCCTTCGAACATGGGCTTGCATGGGTTCACACATCACTCTGATACAGCCGGCGACCTCACCCGTAGCCGGACCTCCATCAACGTGGCCGCGACCTCCACGGTCTGTGTTGAAAAGTGAGTCATCTTTCTGGCGCGCCAGAAAAATACACGAGCGTGCTCGAAACGGACTCGACGTCTTCCTCCAGGTGAAATCGCGGTACGATCGATCCCTACCTGCTGGCATGCGTGCCGCGTTTACAAATGAAGGCTGCCCTGCACGACACGGCCACACGGGTTCGGTGGTGGTGCGGTCGTGTGCCAAGCACGTCGAGGCGCGTGCACGCGAGCTCGAGCTGCGAGAGTGCGAGGACGAACGGGTTGCTCGATTTGCTCGCCAGGTAGGTTTTACCGGCCGCTTTCAAAGAGTAACGTTGACATACCGTAGCGAAGTCCCAGAAGCTCCATCTCAACCGGTGGCTCAAACATCAAAAGGTGGCGCTGGCTGATTGTCGTGTTGCGGCCGTTGAGGTACAGAGCGCAGTCAGTCTACCATTCGCCAACGATGATCATCATAGTGAAGTCGACAGCTCATAGCCGCTCTCTCCATCGCTGTCCCAGTCCTGGAGTGCCAAATAAAGGGCCTCCGATTTCCCGGAGAAAAGCCCTACATCATTCCTGAGTGCGTTCATGTAGTACGGTCGCTGCCCGTGCCAACCACATCAAGGCGCATGCACGCGAGCTCGAGCTGCGAGCCATCGTTGCCGAGAATGCACAGCGTCAGTGCGAGGACGAAGGTGACCGCCTCACGCGCAAGCTCTGCACGCGCGACGTTCTACTCAAAGATCTGGAGCAGATGCGGAAGGCAGACGAACGGAAGGTGCTCGTGCGGCACTCAGGTTGCGCAGCCTGGCCTGCCGTGGCCACCGATGGTCGACGTTGCAGATGTTTGAGCCGCGATGCAACTTCTCCATTAGATGTTTATGTACGTATGCAATGACCTCAATGGATTTTTTTTCCACCATCAGGAATTTGCTCGTTATTGCATTGAACATAAAAAACATCCTAACACTATTAGGTATCATCATCATCACCTAATGTCTCCGCGTTAATATTCTGCTGAAGGTACGTCACATCCAGTCCCATTTTCTCGACGACAAAAAATGAAGATGTGTTAGTAGGAAGATGCTGGATTCCATTCTCGTCAAGCTGCGGGAAGGGCACCATTCCGACAACAGCCTGAATCCATGAAACGGGTAGTACCCTTAGATTTTGTTGACCTTGGTATTCGCAGCGCCACAAAGTCCCATGGGAGAATTCCCACAGTGCACGGTCTGGAGGTGAGTACATTGACACCATGGCCAAAGCAGTAATGCTTTTGTCGTCACACTCCATAATGAAGTAGTACTGGACCTCGCCAAAGTCCAGCTGTTCAGATTCGGGATTGTGAATCTATTTTCATTCAGAACAAGATACCAAGTAGAATAATGAAATAATACCTTCACATTGCATGCCTGCCGTACACTCTTATACGACTGTCTCATCGCACTTTCTTTCCAGAGTGATCGCGCAACTTGTCCATTCGGTAGACGTAGCCGTGCCCATCGTCTGACCTCCAACTCGGCGGTAAGTGACGAGTTCCCTTCCAAGTCAGTTCCTGACAGGTACATTGCAACAGCGTTTTTCTCTTCCAATGAAAAACGCCTTGTGCGGCGATCCCGTTTGCGAAGGAGAACATACCCGTTGCCAACATCCCATGCACCGGCAGGTAGTTGTGTGTCGGCGTCACGGTTGAGATCGAGTGTGGGAATAATTGCCTCAAGGGCATTGATTTGGCAACGCTGCAGAGCTCGCGCCGTGAGATTGCGGTAGGGGTTTGAGGGTTGTCGCATGGCACCAGTAAGATCCCCGATGGTACGCTCCATCGTCCATTGACTATATAATCCCAGCGGGCCACTGCGTTTGGTTTCAGGCATGATGTGTGTGAGCAGGTGGATGGATTGGCGAACAAAGTGGATACGAGAGGTTTTACATTGGTAGAAGAGCAGTTCGAATTCGTGAACGAACTCGAGGAGATATCGGTGCGCCTGAACCATTTCCAGCCGTGTTACCTTTCTCAAGTGTGCTGTACGCATACCATTAACAAGCTTGCAAAAATGACGCCAGTATTTTTCGGGAAGAATGCCGTAAAAAAGCGCGGGGGCAAGGCCAAAAAAATAGGTTTGAAATTCTTTGGCCTTGTATCCGCTGCTCAGTTTCTCGGCGGGATTTCGTGGTGGCCGGTCGAAGCAACCGGGAAGGTATGGTGTGGCGGCAGCAACTGTAGCTCCATGTGCAGTCCAGATATCATTGTCACGAAGAATTGCCCAGTCCCACAGGTCCTTCGAGTCTTGTTTGTCGCAGTCAATAGTACCACGATAGAGGCCAAGCAAGAGATCCTTGATGTTGAGTGAGCCGAGATGCATGATGTCCATCGTAAAGCAAAGTGGCGGCTGCAGTACATGAGGCAGTGCGCTGAAGATGGTAGGCTTTGCAATCCCCACTTCCCGCCGATCCTTACGAAAACGCGACAGGTTGGGGGATGAGATTATGGTGGCGAGATTGGATTCATAGATGGTAGAAGAGAACTGGGGAAGGTTATTGATGTCAATATCGTCATGATTGCAGTCGTGTTTACAGATGCCAATGGGAAAGTCATTTGGCTGTAGTAAGGCGGGATAATAGCCAGACTCTCCAGGTTTATGTCGACCGAGAAGGCCACAAAACATACGGCAGCCTTTTCGGCTATGGTGGCTACCAAATCCTGACAATGGAGCCATTCCCAGACTATCGGCTGTAACGAACCACAGAACCGGCATTTTGACAACCTGAGAATGCTGGTAGCTATCCCAGATAGGAAGACCCTCGTTACGCTGAATGCTCGCAAGATGATGGAGGAAAGGAAAAATGAACGACTCAATGTCTTTGGGTTTGCTAGGGCCAGGGATAACGATACTCGGAAGGACATATTTCTTCTTATAGCGAAGATCCGGAGATAGCTCAAGCACAACAACAATTGCGATCCAACAGTCCGAAGCCTTGCTCTGAAAGAGCTGAGCACCGTCTATAGAGAACATGAGGTGGATGGTGTTATCGGAAAGATGCGGTTGCGAAGCAATGTATTTGATATACTCATCGCTTTGATAAAAGTCCTCGTATTCATCGAGTACGAAGTTGGGGTCCTCGAGCTGCTTTATGAGTAACTGTGTCTGAAGACAGCGGTATTGGGCTGCCTGGGCAGACTCTGGATCACGATACAGAGCCTGTAGCGGTGGACCAACAGGAACAGTCATAAATCGCTTTTGTGCGACTTTCTTGCCTGCGATGCGGGGATCATAGCGGGGTGCATTACAAATCGAACAAGAGTCGTCATCACGGCTAGGACCAGTAAAAGCCAGACAAGAGTTAATGCACATATCGTGCTCAATTGGACAGACCCCAGTGAGATCGCGCACATGAGACTGGATCTCGTGGAAGGAGAGCATTTGAATATGAGGAGAATGAGCGAGAATGGCAGTACGAGTGTTGTTGTAGGTTGCTTGTGAGGCATTTTCGGTAGCCAAGAAAATTCGAAGTGAGAGAAGAAAATCGGGGTTGTCGACATAGTCAGGAATGGTAGTAGGAGGATTACGCAGTGCAAGCACTTCGTCCTCACTCAGATCACCATTCTCGAGTGTCGCACTCTCGATCAGCCGCATGAAGTCCAACGTCCTCTGTATATCTGCAATCCTCGAAGTCTTCGGCGGGATGGCACCAGCATCGGCAGCACCATGATCACTCTCAGCGCTGTCATCCTCACTGTCATCTGACACCCTGTCAGCAGGACCCATATTCCCATCGGCATAGTGGTCAATATTGTTTTCAAAATCTGGGATGAGACCCCCTTCGTAGTCGCGAGATAGATCAATCTATTGAGTGAATGCTATTATTGTGACACAAGTATGCAAAAACAAGACTTGGTACGACGGAGTTACTACGTACACTCTCATGGTCCTCTATCCCGTCGGCACTTGTCTGTGAAACCACATCATCTTCCATCGAATGTTCGTCCCCCACTTTGGACTAGACATACGGAGTATTGTCAACCCAAATACGCGCTTAGAAGGGTGAAATAGACGTACCGTGAAACATAGATTTTTTGACCCAGTGTGCCCAGAAGATGGTTGCCCAGAATCCAGAGGCATCTCCAAGTCACGGTATCGGTGCCGGAAATCACTCGAGAGGACGGGCACATTGTGCTTCTGATGGGAGCGGTATGTCTTCCTCGTCACTTGCTTTCCATTCGGGTTTCGCCCTTGTCGTGTACACTTCGTACATTTGCAGACTCGCTTTTCATTTGCAGAAGATGACATTGCATTAGAAAGGTCGAACTGAAAAAGATGTATTGGATTTCAAAAAAGACAAGAAAGTACAATGAAGAATTTGAAAGTCCGAAATTATCGAATACAAAAATGCAAAACGCCGTCGATGACATCAAAAATGATAAACATCATTTTTCGTCCGCTTTCCGATGTTCGAACCAGTTGATTGCAGTACCCATTGTTGAATATTGTTCACCATAGTTGGCGCCAGTATACGTCGATCCTCACCGGGGTTCAACATTCACCTACGTTACCTAGACAGTTGAAACATGAATTTATTCTTGCTGTTTTAGATTACAGCCGGAAATACACTCACCGATGTAATGCGATCGTCCATCGAGGTTCTATACCCGTCCAGCGTGAAACCAGTGTCAGATGCTTGAAATTGCATCTATCCACACGGCCTGTGTCCATTGAATACAGTCTTGGTATAACCGGAGTGTAATTTCGTTCAAGGCAGCCGCGAGGATCGGGTCTTCAAACCCTGGGGGAGGCAACCCTTGAATGGCATGCACCGCTGTTGGGGGGCTGTTTTTTCGAAAAGTGGCTGCCTTCGGGTCCAAACCGGTGCGCATGTGCAATGGGATGACCCCATTCGCTTCTAGTCTGTGCACGGCCAATTGCTCAATACCCTTTTCGACCCATTGGAGTTCTCTCTTCTGCAATAGGCGGAAAACAGGATCGTCTGTGCGCAATGTGCGCTCGACAGCATCACGCAACTCCTGCGCAACGACCTCACCTCCATATTGTTGTCGACAGCGTATAACCTCGTCAACCAGGTTCGTGATCTTAGTCTCGCCACCGGATGACAACGACGATAAGTCTGTGTCCACCTCGTCTATTTCAGCCTTGAGAAGGCCCCAAACGCGTTCCACAAAGTCGTGAGGATGGCCAGAGGGTATATGGACAAGGACGCGTAAGGAAGAAGCGATGACAAGCGCCTGGAGATAATTCTGGATGTAGAAGAGGGAGGGTGAGCAGAAGAAAAAATGGGGCGGGAGATTGTTGGGCGGGGTGACAACGTCTTGCGAAGCATGGATGTCATTGTCAGAGAGATACTGTGCGAGGTTACAAGAAATAGGGTCTGCAGAGTGAAGTGCCTTCACAAGACGAGACATCCACTTTGACCGCGGTGTCGGTGTCGCCTCGTCCTGCAGATACTCGCTAAGCCACGACTCCCACGCAGTGTCAAGACGGCTCCGACCGACCACGTCAAGAATAAGCTGGCGTTCACGATTCATAGCCTGTTCTACGACCACTGTACATAGCTGGTCTTCCGACATAGCACCCAGGACAAATTGGTTGAGATCGGCCTTCATGTCATCTATAAGGCTGATGCATGACCGAAATACTTCCACAATCCGACTGGCGAAAGGGGAGTGATATTCGTGATTATCGGAACCAGAAGATGAAGTATGGTCTGACCCCAATGATGGAGGCAACGGGTCGTCCAGCTTGGACAAGAGCTCGTCGATCTGTGAGTCGCGTATGGGGGCGCAACGCTCCTTCAGGCTACACAGTATATCCCGGAGCATGTGAACGGTAGTAAGAAGGGGGGATGAAGTTGGGGGAAGAGGGGAGGACAGAAGTTGTATGGCCTGGTGATTCGGTGGAAATAACGGGATGGCTGCTTCAAGTACGTCGTTGAACAATCCTTTCAACCTCGCCACCTGTATTGACGGTGAAGATGAAGACAGGGCCTCTGTCGCTTGGTTCCAAAACGCGGTATGGACGATGCTTTCAACGCGATTATGAACGGCTGCGGTCGCTTTTTCTCTGTCCGATTGTGAATGATTGGGAAACACTTGATCGCCTTGGTTTGTCATCATGGACAAGAGTGATTTGCCTGGTGGGACAATTTTGCCAGGCTCAACGGCAAGAACATGAAGGAAATACGCTTGATTCACTGCGCTCGACAGTTCGAATGGAAGGGATTGCGTCTGAATGTCGGGCATGTCGCAATGTGAAGGTAGAAGCGGACAGATGGAGGTATTGGTGACCCACGGCCAGATCGTGAAGTGATCGGCGATTCAGAAATTGTGATCGGCGACTGTTCAGCGATCAAAATATCCGGCCTTACATAATCCACAAGCAGTGTGAGATAACATTGCTATTTATGGTAGAAAAGTGCCGGCCGTTGTCGTGACTCACTGCGTGATGTCACCCTATTGCCACGATCTGCCCTAAAAACAGCACTTTGTGTAGCGACAATGTCAAACCGAAGGTCCGCATAATCTGCAGCATAGCGGCCAGCACTTCACCTCCTCTTTTCTTCCCACTTTTTTCTGTCGCCTTTTGCATTCTATCTTCATGTCTTCCTGCGATCCAACGTATGTTCGCATCATGCACGGTTCACAGACTGAGAATACATACTGATCGCGGATTGCAAACCTACAGCTTCGATCCGCAATGTAGTGGCGACTCTCAGCCCGATGGGTTCGCAGCGTCAACCTACTTTGCGATCGCTATCGCCATCGGTAACGAATGTACTCGCTGTATAAGACCGTCGTCGTACTCATGCATTCCTTTCCAGGCGTGCTGTTTGTTCTCAGTTTGTTAGCAGGCTACTTCACCAGACGACGTAGGCGGCGGCGCACTGTGGGCGGCCTGCCGTTAAGAACGCCGCACTCCAACACTTCTCAAGGTGTACACCCTGTGGGTGCGCATCTGCCATCACATGCGCAGTCGCAGTCGCAGTCGCAGTCGCAACAAGCCTTCGTATCTTCCGACTTCAACTCCCCTAACTTCCAAGCTGCGCCTCCATATGATCCGTCCAAAGGACCGAACGACATTCCACAGTATCCACCCCCCGCGTATGCGGTCGCGAGCAGCGATCCTTGATTTCCACATCCACAATTCCCATTTTATGCCTCGGACTGCCGTGCCTTGGCATAGCAGTACTTGCAATGTACACATAAACTCAGCGTCCTCACTGTCCTGTTATGCACTCCCTCTTGTCTTTGCTCGTTTGTGCTTTTCCTCCGGTTGCTTCCATCTACTCACCCTGCATTACTGTACTTATACACGCTCACTAACAAATGGATATGCCGTGCACATCTGGACTGCAATCAGCCATTCCGTTCTACCGTTTTTGGCAAGTGCTGCGTTTTTGCGGGGTTAGGGAAGTGTGAGGTTTGGTCTACCAGGCTGGATGCACGTTGTATAAAAACACCAAAGAAGGGACTGTGAAGCGACTCCGAATCGTTTGAACAACTCGAAAACCGAAAGCGCCGAAGGGCTGAAGATCATCGTAGATCCGTTCCCAAGAAGGTACTGCGGCATTGCAAAAGACTGAGAAATCTGTGTCGTGTTATGAAGTACGAACTTCATTTGCTTAGTATTGTGCTATGCACGATATAAAAGCTGTTCAAAGAAGTCTACGCCGACCGCATAAGGGCAGGGTGTACATACATAAGTATTGGATTTCGAGGTGGCATGGTATGACTCATGATTACTTTACCCCTGTCCACGACTCCATGGCCATCGATCATCATTCGTGCAGGTCCCCATAATCTGCGCGATTTGCTCATTTTGAACTCATACCACCATCATGCCCACCGAGCCTCTCAATCCTGAAGTAGTCCTTTCCATAGATGGGTATCTCAAACCCAACGTGCCCGCCATCGTGGAAAGGCACGACGCGTTCAGGAAATGGAAAGACACCATCTACAAGTGCGAGGGCAGTTACGACAACTTCACCAAGGGCTACCTCAAGTTCGGATTGAACGTGTCTGAGGATGGGCACGTTGTGTATCGCGAATGGGCACCCAACGCTCGACGCGCCTACCTCATTGGCGACTTCAGTCGGTAGCATACCATCGGCCGATCGCGTCTCGCTTATTTGTCTGTAGACGAATGGAACCGCACCTCTCATCCTATGAAACGCGATGAATTCGGTGTATGGGAGATAGACATCGCCCCGGTAAATGGCGCCTGTGCTATTCCGCACGATTCCAAGATCAAGGTGGCGCGAATTTCCCTGTGCAAGTTGGTCTTCTGGGCTCACTTGGACTTCAGATATCCATTGTCCTCCCCAACGGCGAGCGCATAGAGCGCCTGCCCGCTTGGGTCAAGCGCGTCACTCAAGAGCTCTCTGTGTCGCCTGTTTACGACGCGCGTTTTTGGAACCCGCCTGATGACATTCGGTACAAGTTCAAGCATGCCCGTCCCGCTAAGGCCGACAACGTCAGAATTTACGAGGCACACGTTGGTATTTCGTCCCCAGAGGGAAGGTATGTTTAGTGAACTGATCTGTCTTCGCTGCCTCATCGAGTGAAGGATCTGTACGTACAAAGAGTTTACGCAGAACGTCCTTCCTCGTATCAAGGACCTTGGCTATAACGTCATTCAGCTTATGGCTATCATGGAGCATGCGTATTATGCTTGTAAGTCTGCTTTCCATTCTATTGTTCTACTTCCACTTATGTCCGTCCAGCTTTCGGATACCAGGTCACTAGCTACTTTGCTGCAAGTTCTCGCTACGGGACGCCTGAAGAGTTGAAGGAATTAGTTGACACGGCGCACGGCATGGGCCTTACTGTTCTGCTTGACATAGTGCATTCTCATGCATGTAAGAATGTCCTTGACGGTCTGAATCAATTCGACGGGACCGACCACCTGTACTTCCATGGTGGTGGCAAGGGTCAACACGAACTGTGGGACAGCCGCCTCTTCAACTACGGCTCGTACGAGGTGTTGCGCTTCCTTATGAGCAATCTTCGTTTCTGGATGGAGGAGTACCAGTTTGATGGCTTCCGCTTCGATGGCGTCACCAGCATGATGTATATCCATCATGGTATTGGCACGGGTTTCTCAGGTGGGTACCACGAGTACTTTGGACCTTCGGCGGACCAGGAGGCAATTGTGTATCTCATGCTCGCGAACGACGCGATGCATGAACTGTACTCGAACGTCATCACTATCGCTGAAGATGTCTCTGGTATGCCACTGCTATGCCAGCCGGTTGACGTGGGTGGTGTGGGCTTCGACTACCGCCTCGCGATGGCGATTCCGGATATGTGGATCAAACTGTTGAAGCACAAGCGCGATGATGAGTGGGAGATGGGCAATATAATGCATACATTGACAAATCGTCGTCACGGCGAAAAGAGCATTGCGTACTGCGAAAGCCACGACCAGGCTCTGGTTGGTGATAAGACCCTTGCTTTCTGGCTTATGGACAAGGAGATGTGTAAGTATCTGGTTATCTTGGGTTTTTGGTGACTTTGCTGAGAATAGCTTCAGATACCCACATGTCGGATTTGACGCCAATGACCCCTGTTATCGCACGCGGTATCGCGTTGCATAAAATGATTCGGTTTGTTGCCTAGATTTCTCAGTCTAGTGGTAGTTCAAAGCTCATGGTTTGTTTAGGCTCCTGACGCACTCCTTGGGTGGTGAGGGCTACCTAAACTTCGAAGGAAATGAGTTTGGCCATCCTGAGGTACGCTAGTGATGTCGCTCTGGTGCGGAAAGCAGACGTAGTATCTTTCAGTGGCTCGATTTTCCTCGTGAAGGAAACGGCAACTCGTTTCACTACGCACGCCGACAATGGAATGTCGTGGACGACCCTCTTTTACGCTACAAGTATCTCAACAATTTTGACCGCGCCATGAACCACACGGCAGCCCGCTTCGGGTGGCTTGAAGCGCCACAGGTGTGTATCGTGTACTTCATTGTTCTGCTCATGGTTTATATGTGCCTTTCTTGTATGATTTCGGTAAATAGGCGTATGTGTCATTGAAGCACGAGGTCGACAAGGTCTTCGTCTACGAGCGAGCAGGTCTTCTGTTCATCTTCAACTTCCACCCCACCAATAGTTTCACGGACTACCGCGTAGGCGTCGACGAGCCTGGTGAGTATCATATTGTTCTCAGCAGCGATGAGAAGCAGTTCGGTGGCTTCGATAACATCTCGCTCACCGCCAAATACTTCACGACACCTCTCGAGTGGAACAACAGAAGGAACTGGCTGCAGGTAGGATGGAGCACGCAGGTAGACATGAGTTCACTGATAAATCTTTCCCAGGTTTACATTCCTTCAAGGACGTGCATTGTCCTTGGGAAGTAACAGTATATTGAATGGACATGGGTACTCGACACTCAACTAAACGGTAACTGTTATCAGCTGATTTTTCGTTGTATGGACTTGCGAATTGTTTGTCTGTGTCGTTCCAATCATTCACCTTCACTGTTAATCTCGCCGTGTCTTCCTGAAACCTTATGTAAGCTTGAACTCGCACCATCCGGGCATCCATGCGAGACAATGATAATACGGTTCATGTATTTTCTAGTTACAAATTGCGATAGAAACTTCAATTGGCACGACAACGACTGGGGAAAAGATCTATGTTTGGCGTTGAAGTCATAAAAGGGGAACAGGAAACATGAAAGCAGAGACCGGGTGCCGTGACACAGCATATTTTGTTAGCCAAGGAAATAATGGTGGATTGTGAATAAGAGGGCTCTAGTGGTGGTTCTGGAGACGAGCGGGAAGTAGCAGGTTGTATTTTACTTGGACCAGGCAAGGGACCAGCAAGACTAAGTAAACCAGGTAGCCTCCGGCCAGCCGGTGCTCCAACGAAATCGAGAAGAGTGAACTGGCTATCCAGGGGGCGAATGTGCGAACACCTGTGGCCAGCATCTGCGCAATACCATTTGTGGTACCTAAAGCGGCAGGACCAGAAGCACTGTCGACGACGTACATGTGACACGTAGCTATAGAAATGCAAGTTGAGTAGCCACAGAATAACAGCCATTCAGACTACTCACCATATCCAACGGACGTGAACGGATTCAAGACTAAAAATGTGGAGATAAAAAACATGCAGTCAGTCTTTGCCACACTCCGACCAAATTTACTGCATATACGCACACATGTGACAAGCGACGAGCGCGTACACGATAGCGTCGACGCCACCCTTCTGGTGCGCGACATACGACAAGACCGGGTAAAATGCCATGATATACACCAGCGTGAGCGAGCCGACAATTTGCATCGTACGAGGGCCGAAGCGGCGGATGAGCCGGCCAGCGACGAAGACCTGGATGAAGATGTTGTAGAGCCCCTCTAAGCCCATGATCATGCCGATGTTATGCGGTGAGAGCCCAAGGCCACCGTACCGGATGGGCGTCGAGTACATAAGCGGTAAAAGCGCAAAGCACGCCATGTCCGCGAAGACGAGCAGGCCATAGTTCACCAGTACGAGACGTAGCATCGGATTGAAAAACGACAAGAACGGAGGAGGCGTTAGGGAGTTGGCTTCAGCAGCCTCGGCAAAGGCCTGCTCCTCGACGTCGGCGGCAGTGGCGAGAGTGTGTGCTGCGCCGTAATCTTGCGGCGCCCGATTGTTGATAAGCAGCGAAGTCTCGTTGGAGAGAACGGCAGCATGCTTCTTACGCGCGATGGCGGACGGCAGAGTCTATGTCCCCGGCACATGAATGACCGCGCTAATTAGAAATAGACTATAGTGGGCCCACCTCCTTGAGACCAATGAAAGCATAAATGTAGCAGGAAAAGGCGACCATGGCAGCTGCCGCGCAAGGAAGGAAATACGGCCGCATTTGAAACAACTTGATGCTGCCGAAGATACCCGGATATTGCTCCGCAGGGTGAGATAGCAGCCCTCCCATGGTTGGACTTGGTGATGGTGCTGAGATGATTCTTTCGACGTGCTACGGAAAAGACGACGTACGCAATCGCCACCGCAAGACCCCACATGGCTGGCATGAGAGAAAAAACCTGGCCTCTGTTTGTTGTATCCGTGATCTGTACGAACAGCCGCATTAACGATATTCAAGAGCGATGTAACTATGTGGAACAGACTTCTGCCATGACCGTCTTAGAAACGCCTGAAGGAAAGATGAGATGTATGGCTGGACGATGCGATGCAAGTACACGAACCTATGTTTCCATTGAAAACCCCCTGAGCGAAGCGAAAAACAATGAGCAGCCAGAATTTGTTGGCAAGACCGAATCCCAGCGTAGCGATAGCGAGACCGAGAGGACCAAATAAAAGAATGACACGCCGGCCGCACTTATCTGAAGCGCGTCCCCATGCCAGCACAGTCAAGAACTCAGAGAAAAAGAACATGGATTCCTATTCACATTTTTGTGCGCGATTTGAATGTCAACACACGGAGATGATACGAACTAATGAGTCAGGACGCACTATGAGGCCGGCATAGTAGCCAACGGCTTTCTCATCGCCCTGCGTTACATCCAGCTCTCTCACAAACTGGTTGACGAAAGGATAGATGACACAGCCAGTGACAGGTTCTGCAAACTGAATGAGGAGAACGATGATCAGCTGGTTCCAGGGGAGAGGTGTTGGCTTCTGTTGGCCCGGTATGGCTGGGTCGACCGTCATCTCGGGCTAGCTACCAGAGAGAGCGCAACCAGACAAGCCGAAAGCAGAGGACGTCGAGGCAACGAACGACAAGGTCTCAAGATCTCTTGTCGACGTTTGTTTCCCAACCGTTGGCCGTTATCGTGCGATCCGATTACAAATGAGTCAGTTCTTGCTGACCCAATCATGATTGGAAACTGGGCAAGTCAATTATCTAACATTTTACGTGCAGATGAAAGTCATGAGATGGATGTACGGCTGAGGCAAAAGTTTACGGCACTGGCTGCTTGAAAACAACAGGCAAATTACGGTCGCCGTCCAGTCGCGACTCGGACTGTCACGACTCACGATCGGTTGTCCATACCTGCTGCCGTCGGCGATCAGACACGCTGCGCATTCAAAGAATGAAAATTTTCGTTTCCGTGTCCAGAAAAGTTGCAGGATGGAGTGATCAGTGCTGGTTCGTGCTAAGTGTGTGGTTGGTGTGCATCAATAATCATATTAATTGAGGAAGTATCTCGGCGTTATCCACGATCGTTCCAGATCAGGCAGGTTTCACTTTGATCGTTGGAAGTTTCATCTCAGATCAGTTGTCCTAACCTTGTCTGTGGCTGTTCAGCGAGGACTCCATGAAATAATGCCGCCAACTGGGAATTTGGCGGTCTGTAGCATGCCGGCGTATTACGTAA
Organism: Fistulina hepatica ATCC 64428; assembly: GCA_000934395.1. Lineage (NCBI taxonomy): Eukaryota > Fungi > Basidiomycota > Agaricomycetes > Agaricales > Fistulinaceae > Fistulina > Fistulina hepatica. Next base: position 571,262 of record KN881676.1, read on the forward strand.
ATGTTCCTCGAGTTTTCCCTCATTCTGCCCGTGTCCCTTGACCATAACGAGGTCGGGCCACTGAGCCTTGTCTGTATCTCACTTTACGTGCCTTTCGATCCAGAGCTCGCAAATTCTGTCAGTTATTCTTCTGGTGTGTTCTTCGCACCATCGTCCATCGGTTAATTGAATGAACAACGACGGTCTCGTAACAAAGATGCGCAGCAGGGGCACTTGCTTTTCTGGTCTGGTAACTGATGTTCGGTCCCTGACATCCACCACACCGCCTGCCACTATTTGCTCTGGACATCTACATGAACATGCAAATTAACAGCAATCCGTGATCTGCGTGGATTAAATGGGATTTTCTATTCATACGCCACTTTACCTTGGTGATTCAAATGTGAGTGCTGTTTATCGCCAACTGACCTCTCGACTTCCAGCGCCAATCGTGGGATTGATCTTGCTGTCTACTACCAGCGACCACTGTGCATTGATGTCATGCGAAAGTGGTCCATTTGCCGTCATCACTGCCCAGCTCTGCATGGTGAGCGTCGAAATGGTCATGATCACCCGCGTCTATGCCCTGTATGGCCGAAAGAGATCAGTAGCATGTCTGCTGTTCGCACTACCTCTGCGCTTCACCATAGTCGTCGTCATCGACATAGCATTCACCTTTTCTCATAACTTCAATGAGGACTTCCTCTCGAACTATGCAACGCACACCTTTACCTACTTCGGGTATTTAATTCCACTTTTCTATTCCATGTTGCTGCTAATATGCGTCATTCTTCTCCTCCTCTCCCGTCCCAGTATTGCCAGTCTGATCTCATAAACGATCACCATTTCAATGTCGTTCATCAGGTACCTTCACGATAACCTCAAGTGCAGTTTCATGGTCAAACTGATGATGCGCGACGGCATCATAGTCTTTGGTGTCTTATTGGTTTTCTCCTTGACGATGGTCATATATCCCATAATGACCTTTCAATTCACTGCCACAGCCTATGTATGGCTTTTGTCGGTGGTGGTATGTGCGGTAGGCGGCCCTTCCTCTCGCCGTAACCCTGAGCAGATCACGTCATACTGATGTTTTGCAGGGTGGGCGGCTCATTTTGAACATGCAGACCCTCCCTGGGATGAACAATGCACCCTCTCCTACAACAGCGCTGCAGCTGACAAGCTTGCGCAATCCCCCCGCTCTGGAAGATAACGATGCTTGTGTGTATGTATTTGCTTATAGAATGCTATCACCATCAGAGTTATGGCCATAGTCCAGGTTGCTTGGTCTGTGTTGCTTAAGCCTGTAGACGTTGAGCAAGGTAGCGTCGGCGTCTGGACAACAACCACGTCTTGCGGAAGCTGAGCGCTGAAATTGAAACCCAAGGCTCAATTGGCTGAGTAATGATGTAGGCAAGATAAGTGCTCGATCGACTTCGGTTCACAGCGGTTTCTGCGCGCCCGCAGCCGTGGGACTGCGACCGCCCTACGCCAGCCGAAGCAGATGAGAGGAGACTCTGCATGACTCCGGTGGCTTTGTACGAGGTCCCAAGCCTTCTATAATCGATGCGTACTACGCAGCCCTTCGATGAATGCGAGTCGCTGCGAACACTTGTCCCACCTTAGTACTAAGGTGGGAACCTCGAGTACTGCGAAGACTACGCGCTCAGCCTTCTGGTCGCTTATAGCATGATACGACTCATTGAATCGAGGTATCAATCAAAAATACCATTGACGCACAAAGTAGTGTTTGTCTTGCTGAGCACGGTAATGTTTGTGCGTAGTCTTGCACGCGCATTAATTGCATGGTTGCAGTCATGCAGCGACCGGCCAGAAGTTGGATTAGTTATATGAGGACACACTTATAAGGACGGAGATGGGTCGCATTGACACGTCGAATCCAAACGCGTTCTCGTATTGTCCCTCAACAAAGATCCCTGATCGTGTCCTCTGGCATTTCGACATCTTCCACCTAATCGTAGCAGTCATGTCAGACAAGAATTTGTCTTCCTCGTCGTCTTCTCCAGTGCCCAGCCTGAAACCTTCGTGCTCTAACGAGACCGTGACGTCGTCCACGCTATATGCGACCGCCTCGCCGTCTACCATATTGTTCCAGACTGTGACCTCTGCTGCGTCGAACACCCCACTCAACCCGCCTGCTTGTCCGCCCCGCGACTTCGCACTGCTTCATGCGCAGATGCAGCAGAAATACGGTTCGACATCGTCGTCGTCGCAAGTCACCACCCCCAGGTTGTACACCCCGATCGCGCATAACATGTCAAGAAGCGTGCAGGGGAAGTCGAAGAGAGGAGGCAGTGAGAAGAAAGAGAGCGACTCAGGATCTTCCTCCACACGTGACGACGGGAAGCAAAAGTCTGAGAAGAAATCTTTTTTTTCACTGAAAGGTACGTGCTTTGCTTTTATCTTCCGTTCATAATTTCCTCATGATCTTCAGGCAGCAAAGGAAGGTCTACATGGGTTGGCGGTGAATACTGCACTTGTGAGCATGGTTCTGGTCACTTACGCATTTCCTATTCCATCCCCTGACCGCTATTTCTGGCCAGCGGTATCGTCTGTTCTACAAAGTGTGTAACGCAGCTTATATAAATGTGCGAATATCTGTTTCTGTGGAATCTTAGTTGTATTTGTGCATGTGTTAATCACTTTCTTTGATAAATTGCCAAAGATGGAAATCCCGAAGGCCGCTGAGTTAGTGATCGCCGATGACCAATCATTAATCATTACGCACTCCCCGGGTTTCCTTCCACTACTTTCTGTCTGTTGTTTGTGCCGACTCGCTTGTCTCTTCTCCCTCCAAAAATGTTTGCTTGTCGGAGTCTTCGTTTACCTCTGCGTCGATGTCTGCATTCTCAGGCTGGACCGACTCCGAGAGCATGGGTGTCTACGCGAACGATCGTTCTGGGAGCGTCGGTAGCATCAGCGTCTTACTTCGCTTGGCGCATGTCTTCCCGGAACAACCACATACGACTGGATGATCCACACACATGTATGCCGTTCTCTGTGTTTCTATTCATATTATTTGCTCAATAACATTTTATAAATTTATATATTGTGCCATGAACGAGAACAGCCAAGCCGTTATTAGACCCCGCTGCCGCCGTCACGGTGAACCAAGAGCCTATTCCTGAACTGGGATCTGCTCCTGCCAACCTACCAAATGATGCACTTGATGCGGTACCATCTGTAAAAATCGACCCACCCTCACTACCGGAGAGTGACGCTTCCGCGGTACCTGCAGAGCCTACCTCTGATGCATCTCAGTCAGAGACCGAGACGGCTCCTCAAGCTGGCGAAGACACTGCTCCGGCGGCTGAGGGATCGGAGGCGCCGAGCGCGGAAGGTGACAGCGGTGCGAATCAGGGTGCATACAATCCCGAGACTGGCGAAATCAACTGGGATTGTCCCTGCCTGGGTGGCATGGCGCATGGGCCGTGCGGTCAGCAATTCCGGGAAGCATTCTCGTGCTTTGTGTACTCTGAGGAAGAGCCTAAGGGCATTAACTGCGTGGAGAAATTCCAGGCGATGCAAAACTGCTTCCGCGAGCATCCCGACGTTTATGGTGAAGGTCAGCACTCGATAATGTGTATATCGTTGTTGTCCTCGTGTCTGACTTCCTTTTTTTGACAGAGCTTGACGACGACGAGAAGTCCATGGCTTCTGAACCTGAGCCTGCATCCGAGCCCCAAAAGCCTGAGCCTGAGAAGCCTCGGAACCGCATCAGAAACATTCACACCGACTAAAAACATGGGTGACTCCGCTGGTTATGGTCGTACAATTTCATGCTGTCGCCCAACGATTAGCATGTCGAGGCCTCTTGCTGCACAGCTGTGTATCACCGCTTCCATTTGTAGCACGAGAACACACAAACTCGACATTTACATTGATCGTCTTACGCTATCCAGTTCTACCATAATCATTATCCATAGATTATTTCTACCACTCGCACGTCACATCCCTCTCGATTCCAACGTATCCATACGGAACCGGTCAATAAGCGAGACTGTCTGCATGAACTGGCCGCGGTCCCTAGAGAACTACAGATGTGTATACATTACACAACATACAATGTATCCTATCATGGATAAAAAAACATCAAGTACCTTTTCAAAATATTCATCTGTTTTTTTTTTTGCTACTCGCAATTATTTTATTAAAATATCTCGAGTATGATAAAGATATGGCCAATTTTTGAAAATATTGTGACCGAATTTGTAACATTTTTATCTATTTTCAGCCAAAATACATAGTTTACAGTGTCGCGTTGATTCTTTCGGCAGAAACACGTGTGGCATTCGCTATGTGGGAATTTAAATCTATTGTACGTGAACGAACCTCTTCTCGATAACGTCTCCGTTCGTCTTGTAACCGTTCGTCGCAAATAATTTCGACTGTAAAAACGGTGAAATGTCGAAAATCTCGTGCTCCTTCCCCTAAAAGAACGCTCCACCAATCTGCTTAAAATGCAATTGCAATAAGATACTCACCCTTTCCTCCAGCTCTGACACCTTGATAGTTATGAGATCTGGCTGTTGATGCCGCTGCAACTGATAAAACCGAGCGCGCTCCTTGACAATTTGGCCAAGTAAGAAGGACAGTAGTTCCTCGTGATCTTTCGACTGGGTCAGATATTTGCGGAATCCCTGCGAATCAACGTCGGCTTGAGTGCCAAAAAAATAAGTACGAAATGAACATCCATACCCGCTGCAAAGTCCGCTTGATGCTCATCTTCTGAGCATTTACGAAGCTGCCTACCGCGACCTCGATGGCCAGGTCAATGTCATCCGAACGCACGTACTCGCGTAGCGACATCTTGGCGCTTGCCTCCGCCATGCGAATCATACTTTCCAGGTGTCGCACTGTGATGGGGAAAGAACCGGTCGCCAACGACTCACGTCGCAGGTCAGAGAAGAGACGCGACATCTTCTCCTGGTCGAGGTCATACAGCTTCGGTCGCACTTTCTCGCGTGCGTACATGATATACTTGCGCAAAACATCCTGTGGTATGAGCTATGTAGCTGTATCAGAACTATGCCGCAGACATTGAGACCTTTGGAAGACTTACATCAGCATCCAGCGTTGTCCCAACGTCCATCTCATCCGTCTCCTTCTCGAAAGACGGATGGCTGCGCAGATGGCTGCCAACCACGAAGCGCGCAAGCAGTTCGTCTGCTACAGGATCCACAGTGTCTTTCACGACGCAAAGGATATCAAAGCGGGACAATATCGGTTCTGTGAGCTCGACGTTCTGCTGGAACGGAATCGTCGGGTTGTAACGCCCGCGAACGGGATTAGCCGCGGCAATAATGGCGCAACGTGCCTGAAGCGTCGTGACGATTCCCGCCTTGGAGATGGAAATTGTCTGCTGCTCCATCGCCTCGTGGATGGATGTCCGGTCTGCGTCGTTCATCTTGTCGAACTCGTCGATCAGGCATGTGCCCTTATCGGCTAGCACGAGCGCGCCCCCCTCGAGCGTCCATTCACGCGTGATCGGGTCCTTGCGCACGCTGGCCGTCAGACCGACCGCCGATGCGCCCTGGCCAGTTGCGAACACGCTTCGGTGCGCCGTCTTCTCGGCGTACTTCAGGAACTGGGATTTAGCAGTCCCGGGGTCGCCAAGCAGAAGAACATTGATGTCGCCGCGAATGCGAAGCTTGTTGTTCACATCCTTAGGCACACCGCCAAAAAGAGAGAGGGCGATGGCTGTTTTAATATCTTCGTGGCCGTAAATGGACGGCGCAATGGACTTGATGATGCGTTTGCGGATGCGATCGTCCCTAGCAAGTGCACGCATTTCTTTCTCATCCTCTTCAGTCAAGCGGAATGCCGCAAACAAGTCCTCTTTCTTGTTGACGTGGTTCGCCTCAATAATTGTAGAAAAGACGGGGAACCCATTTCTCGAGTTGAGCGTTGCGTCAAAATTGTTGCGGTACACACCGGTTATCTCCTGTTGATCATATGAGGAATTATTTAACGAATCGATCTATGGGTACTTGCCACTTCCTCACCGGGCTTCGCACTGTCAATGAGGTCCCATAAAAGAATGACTTCACGTTGTCGAGGAAGCCGACCAGCAGGTACTGAACTAGGCGACTCTTGCAGAGTCATCCTCTGATAATTACGATAAATCGTCTAACACATACATCAGTCAACCTTGTCAAGGTCAGTAGAGGCAGACTATTCACAAACCTGCTCTGAATTAAGTGCAAACGGGCCCCTGGATTCGCAGTACGGACAATAACTAACTTTCACTTCCCTCGCCGCGTCCTGTGCAAAAGGACCTAGCACGGCACCACATCCTTTACAGTCAAATTTGATCGTTTTGAGCTGGGGAAAGACGCCACTGCGGCGGGTGACCACACCAGACACGCGGACGAGATTATTGAGATGCACTCGACGAAGGTCACGTAGGGTGTAGCTAAGAGGCAGGTCCGAGATGCGCACATGCACCTCTTCATGGATCCGCTGGTAAGCAGGATAGTAGACCAAAATGGCAGACAGCGCAACTTCGTCAAAAATTTCAAGCATAGCAGAGGGGCAGTTGGTGAGAAAATACGCAAGGATGGGTTTTGACTGGAATAGATGGAGATATGACACTTCCAACGATTCAGAGTTTGCTAAATATGTGACATTAGCAGAGCAACTACGTAAAGGAAGCATTGAACGGACTTTCTCCGAGGTTACGAATCCTCTGACCGTACACAGAGCCACCGTTTTCGTCGATGTAGGTCATGAGAAACTGGTGGAAGTGTCTAACAATCGACCGACGGACACGTTCTGTCGTGACCCACTCCAGGATAGACTTTGCCTTAATATCACTCAGTTGCTCAAGGGGCAGCTCCTGCAATGCAGTTGAGAGACATTATATATATTTGCAGAGAACGCACGTCTTCAATACCCTCGACATCGTCAATGTCGCGTCGTTCATCGTACTGCCGCCTGGTGCGACGAGCCATCTGAGCGACACCATATTCGTCCACCTCGTCGTCTTCTAGGTCATCATCCAAAAAGCCTGGCGCGCGATTGCGTCTTGCGGCACGCTTGCCACGGCGGCCTGCACGCTCCATCTTGTCGCGTTCAGCCATCTTACGCTCAGCTGCCCTACGCCCAGCAGGTCCGAGCACAGGCTGGTCGGGCTGGTCATCAATACCGGCATCTGAGTACTGATCAAGCATTTGGTTGGCAGCATAATCGCTACAGACGCGTCGGTGTCCGTTCAAAACAAGTATTCGACGCGACACTTACGCCATGATGTTTTCTCCAAAGAGATCTTCGCCCTCCTCGTCCGTTGCCTCTTGTCCCATGTCAAGATCATCGACTGCATCACGGTCGTCAATGCTGCTCTCGGCTTCGTCAGTATCAAACCGAGGAGATGACGGTGGCAAGCTAGATTCCGAAGGACGACGGGATCGCGGCGGCGGGGACGAGCCCACATCGGGGGTAACCGACCGCTGACGTTTGGCGCCGCGTGGTGAGACCTGTAGACAATTTCAGAGAGCGTCGGAAAGGAGAGCTGCATGTCTTCCGACCATTGAAAGCGAAAGTCAAAGTGTTTTGAGAGTATGAACCGCGATAGGGTTGGCTTGGACGCGACGCGTCGTGTCGCGTTTATGCGCGCTTTCCTTTATGTTATGTATTCACACCAAGCGTTCGGAGTGTCGGCCCAATGGTCTAGAAGTATGATACCTGCTTTGGGCTATTCATTGATTGCAGGTGGTCCCGGGTTCAATTCCCGGTTGGGCCCTTCAGCTGTGTTGAGATTTTTGTCGTTTTTGCCCACAACACGTCCCGAAAATGGACACGGTTTGTCGGCTACTTCGTAAGGTAGAGCTGCTGTTGATGATCTGTGGCAGCAACACTTTTGTTCAGTGTATCCAATAGACTTCAATTACAAAACAAGTATTACACGCTCAGTTTTCGGCATATTCCCACTTGGCTCCCGTGCCAGAAACTACTCCTACATCGGTTCCCTCCAGCAAATCCACACCGACACTCCTCAGGGCATTGACGCACCATTCCGGATACCCCACGTCGCCAAAATAGTCAGCAAAGAACTGGCGCAAATATTGTGGGAAAGTGCCAGCCAAGACGGCGTCCCTCGCACCGCCCATAATTTGCGCCTGGAACGTGATGTTGTGCGAGGTAACAGCTGTAGTAGTATACCATCAAGTTGATGCTGGGGCGAAAAAAGCTGTGACATACCATGTGCCGCAGCAGTTTCGTGGGTGATGATATGGTGCAATGCCGCCCGACTCATGCCATCTTTACAAGTAGGACAGGGACATGACGAGTCAATTGGATTGAAGTCTGTTGCATGTTTCTGGAGTTCTGTGCAATCGGCACGTGAAAACATGCACACAATCGGACAGAGATCAAAACTTACTCAGATTGAGCGGACCATGGCGAGTCAACGCCACGCCAAATCGAGCCGTCCTCGTAGGAAACACGCAGTCTGCCTGTTTAAAGGTGTCAAAGTGCTGCCCCCTGGTGGATATGAGCTCAGCGCAAACGTACCATGTCCACGCCCAGCGCCACACAGACAAGTAAATCTTGCAACAATGATTAGAGCTTGGGAAAGAGTACACCAAAGTTCCCATGCCTTCAGCAAATCCGATGCCCATAGCATAACGTGGTCCTGTGTTATATACGTGTCAGCTTGCATGGGACTGATTCTTAGTCTGACGCACTGTCTACTGGTAGCCTTTCCGCGCATTGACTCATGCTGGAGAGCCAACATCAGTCTCGAAGTCCTCATAAAAGCAAAGAACATAACATTCTCCAGAATATATCTGTAGACAATGGATAAAAAGACTTGCTAGCAGAACGGAACACATGCTGCACCTTTTTCTTCTCCACCGCTGAGCCCGCCGATGGCGTAACCGGCGACACCATCTTTACGATCAATCATCGCTTGAAGGCAGCGGTCGCGAAGCGCAGGACTAAGGCCACCTTGCACTATCGCAAACAAGTTTTGTCTATCAGTCCGTCCCGACTCTTTGTGAAAAGCGATGCATCGATCGAGCCACCTGATTGACCGCTGCATAGCTTCTTCGACACGAGGACCGGTCGTTAAGCTAGACACTAATATGGAAAACGACGGGTAAGATTGACACAGGATGAGCGCATAAGAGGCGTACACACCAACGTCGTCGAGTTGCATAATGATATCGGCGCCGATGGCATGTTGTATAGATATACTTTCTTCAGGCTTCAAGTCATTAGTACGCGTTATTGATCGGTGAAATGGGAAAACAAACCGTCAACATAGTGGGTTCGCCAGTAAACGGACTTTCAAATAGGGCGCCTTCTTCAGTAATGGTGGTGAACTTGTTCAAGGACACAAGTTGGAACCCGCCGCTGTCCTGAATACCTGCATGGATCAGTGTTTACGAGAACATGGCAACTGATCGACATACGGTGAGCAGGTTATGATTCCATCCTTGGAACTTGTGTGCGCCACCAGCCTCGTTGAGAATCTTGATGCCGGGACGGAGGTTCAAATGATAGGTGTTGTTCAGGATAAGGGTAACACCAAGCGATTCAACTTGCTCAGGCGTCAATCCTTTTATGGCTGCTTGTGTCGCCACAGGCATGAACGTCGGGAGGTTCGTTACGCCATCTGAGGGGACGGCTTGAGTGACCGAACTGCTATATTACTTATTTGAAGTTGGTGGCTTACGGGCGAGCTTCATGCGAGAGACGCGGGCTAATAAGATATGTCATCGCGTCTCATAACAATCGCACTCATGCTTACCTCTAGTGGTATGGCATTTGGCAAGAACTTCGAACTGCATGTCCGAAAAATTATGTCTGAGAAATTATGATTATGAAGAGAAATTTCCGAGAGTGAGTCATAGACGAGCGACTTCGAGACGGCGATCAAGACTGATGACACCTCGATTCGCAGACCAAGACGGCGATTTCGACCGTGACCACAGACTTGAGCCGTTGGGTTTCGTTCACTTCTCAATGCTATCTCGACATGGACGAACACTTGAACGAGTTCTACGTCCAAGTCTGCTAACACAGCTACGCGGTGTCTCTTCGGCGCCTCCTTTGATCCACGAACTTGTGGAGCGAGGCATGGTGTGGGATGTATCTCGGTACGTGCTACGCAGGGCGACTCTACCGCGTCGCTCATATAGGTACCAGAAAAGAGGAATTAGAAGCCTCAGTGCAACGTAAAAAGCATACAGTCTATGCCGGTGTTGACCCCACCGCTCCCGCCCTCCATGTCGGCCATCTCCTGCCTTTAATAACATTGCTTCATTTCCATCTGCGAGGCCACACTGTCATTCCGCTTGTGAGCCAGTCCGTTTGAACTCTGTGTAATATGCCAAGCCAATAATTTAAGGCAGATTGGCGGTGCCACTGGCCTCGTCGGCGACCCGTCAGGCAGGTCAACCGAGCGCGACCGCGCTAACAAAACTGTTGTTCAGCAGAATGTGGAGAGTCTTACCACAGCGGTCTCCAAGTTCTTCACTGGCGCGTTAAGGTATGCGCAATCACGAGGGGTGGCAACCAAGATCGAGGATAATCCGGTTGCAGTTCGAAGCAACCTCGAATGGCACCAGGACATCCGTGTACTAGATTTTCTACAAACTGTCGGGCACCATGCGCGGCTGAACACGATGCTTAGCAGGGACAGGTTGGTCAGCAAGACAGATTTCTCTGTCTGTGATTGATAACGCCGCCCTTGCAGCGTTCGGACGCGTTTAGAGTCTAAGGACGGCATGTCCTTCGCCGAATTCACGTACCAGCTCCTTCAGGCATACGACTTCTTCTATCTGTACCGTAACTATAACTGCACTATCCAGGTCGGGGGCTCCGACCAATGGGGAAACATTGTTTCTGGCTTGGAGCTCATAAGCCGTACATCGGCAGCGGAGAAAGGTGGTCTTCCACAAGAACCGGTCGAAGACTGCTATGGACTCACATTACCCCTCATCACAACACCTTCGGGCGAGAAGTTTGGAAAGAGTGCTGGGAATGCTGTTTGGCTTGACTCTAGGTTGACCTCGGTGTTCGGCCTTTACCAAGTAAAGTGTACCTCTTTGTTGCGTCTTCCTGCATGTTCTAACCTTGGGATATAGTACTTCATGCAGACAGACGACCGTTCCCTGCGGAAATATCTCAATTTCTTTACTCTGTTACCCAGAGAAGAAATTGATACTATAGTTGCCAGTCACGAGGTACAAATGGTGTTGATGATTGTCTGATATTTGTTCCCACCTTCCCATTTTAGGCCTCACCAGACAAGCGCGATGGTCAGAGAAAGCTTGCCGGAGAAGTGACCGAAATGGTGCACGGTCGTATGTCATTTCCTTCGCTAATTGTCATGAAATATGAATAACCACCCGCCACGATATCAGGTGACGCGTCTTTGGCTGCTGAAGAAGCATCTAAGATATTGTTCAGTGACATTTCTCAGCTAGATATATCGAGGATTGTACGGGCACTCAGTGGTGACCCACGCCTTGTATCTTTGAATGAGGAATGTCTGCTTGGAGAACCAGTGATCGCTCTGGCTTCAACACACGGTCTTCTGTCTTCCAAAGGTAAGTCTTCAAAATTTCCGGTGTAGTTCGATCGCATTTATCTCTTTTTAGGCGAAGCTCGACGACTGGCGGACGCGAAGGGTCTCTATGTGAACAACGTCCCTGTTGGAACCATGTCCACTATTGGGGCGGAGCAGTTCATTGACAATCAGATTGTCATCCTGCGAGCAGGCAAAAATAAGTTCCTTGTCTTACGTCGAGTCACTTCATGAAGAGCATGGTTACGTCGAACGTAACATCCATCTACACATATACCTTATATACGGATTCCCTTATTGTTTGCTCGGGATCTGTCATAACTATCTTTGTAAGCTTAAAAGGCGGGCCGCTCGACGCTGTCGTGGTCACTCGATAATTTATATTCTGATTCCATTTCACTCTGCAGGAGCGGACCACGAGCACTAAACAATTGTCCCGCCACTGGAGCCATTTGCGGCGACCGCAGCCTTCGCCCCCTGTTCTTTCGTCAGGTGTTCCCTGAGCGTCTCCGCGCGCGAGAGGTACTCGACGACCTTTGTTCGAATGAGCTCCTTCGATTTCCGGTTCTTCTCGTCTTTTGCGAGATGAAAACAGCCTCAGATGAGGATACAAACAGCAAGGAAATAAACGGACACTTTAAAGCGAGCATGAAGTAGT
>KN881676.1:584453-763079 GCA_000934395.1 Fistulina hepatica ATCC 64428
GAACTACTCTATTACTGTTATGATTTAGCCAGAGCACAAAATTTCCACTGCTGGATGAGTCGCTTAGACCTGGCGATGAATATGTATCCTGCGGAACCTATCTAGCCACTGACCGATCGGTGCGTATCACTTTTCGCCTGCCAGTTGCCGACCCCCAGTAACCAAATCGGCCGAATTTAAAATTACAAGGTCACGTGGCATCCTACCGCGTTGAATCTCCTGATTTTGGACCGCAACAGTGGTCTGCCGTCTGTGCCAAGTACTTCCTCGACATGCAAATAGTTTGAACGTGTCTGCCACTATTTATGGTCTTGTTTGACCGTGTTCGCATATTCTTATCTTGATATTTATTGCCTGTTGTACGGAAAATCGCTCGGCACCACGCCCGAGCAGCTCGACTGTGAATATAAGGCTCGCCGCGAGGTTCCCATGGCCGCGGTCAAGCCGCGGCTATCGTTCGGATTGTGGGATCGTACTGCTTCTACTCGTTCTCTTTGCTTATTATAATCCTCTCCAGTTTTGTCTCTTTACTGCGAGAAATCTCGAAAATCAAGCCTCGGACGACGCGTTCTTGTCATAGGCCAGATGGCGACTCGCCTACGCTGCAGTGCTTCAAGCGCTGGGTGGAACGGCTGAGACAGGCTTACGAGATCCCCTTCAATGTCACGAGCACAGTTTTCCTCTTACTCTTTCCGGAAGAGGACGTCGCGCGAAGGTACGATATGCAGGAGACACGCCTTTCGGAAAGGCTCGCCAAAATATTGTGCATCCCGAAAGATAAGTTGAAGTTGTGGGCTAAATGCAGCTACTCACTAGGAGAGGAGGTGTGGAAGAATATGGAACTTCGGTCCACTTCTGTAAGTCCGTCGCACATTCACACTCGATCTATCGTTGCCGACGGGCCCACAGTCGTTGGAGAGATCCACGATTGGCCTTGATGAAATTTCCATGTGTCTCGACGAGCTCGCAGCTCGTTCGAAGTTCTCTGACGCCTCCTTGCACATGCGCCATCCGTTCCCACGGGCAACCGACGATATCCTGCGGCAGATATACAGTACCCTGTCGCCGGAGGATGCTGGGTTTCTCACCCAGATCATTCTCCAGGATTTGCGGCCGATGCTGTATCCCGTGCGCGAGGATCATTATACGTCAGCCTTACTGGCCATGAATGCAAATGCCATCCAAGGACTTACCAAGTATCAAGCTATGAAAGCATGGGACCCGTCAGGCAGGCTCCTTGAGTTGTCCCGTGTTCATTTTTCTCTTCGTGATATAGCAGAGGCGTTTGACCACGGGTTAAAGCCTGAAGTAGCCCTACGAAAGTGTATACCGGTAAGTGCGTAAATTTTTAGAAAATTTAGTTGGCGCTGAATTTCTGTAGATTCCCAAGTCAATCAAAGGGACTAGCTGCCAGGACGTCATAAATCGCTTCAGCAACTCTGACCGTATTTGGGTGGAAACCAAGTATGACGGGGAGCGTTGTCAGATCCATGTGGAAGTTTTTGAGGGTCTGCATCGAGTCCCGCAACCCTGGGTTATTTCTCATTCAAATACAGGCAAGGAACGCGCATCGCATATAACTATTTTCAGCAAGAGCATGCGCGATTCTACTCTCGATCGTTTTGATCTGCATGCCCATATATGTCACGCCTTGGATCTCCCCCACGTTCCAGCAACCCTAGAGATGGTCCAATCACAACAAGTGGTGCGGAGTTTCATTCTCGACGCGGAGATGGTTTCGTGGTGCAAGACCGAGGAGCGCGTAGATGGTCAGTTTATTTGGGTTTATAGAATCGTTGGTTGACGTCGTTTAACGTAAGAATTCCGGCACATTGCCCATCTCATCAACCGCACGTCTTGGGGTGCTCGTGGCCGTGACCACCGTCGCATACTCCAGTTAGAAGGCAAAAAGCGTAAAGAGAAGAAAGAACGCAGTATTAACAACGATTCGCAATCTGATATCGACGATGATGAAGGCAGACAACTTGCTCTCGTGTTCTTCGATATCATGTTCCTTGACGGAAAATCCTTGATGGATTCTCCCTACGCTTACCGTCGCAGTATTCTTGAGAATACCATCCATTGTATTCGAGGACGGGTCATGTTGGCCAAGCGCACTGCGATCGACATGCGTGCCTCAAAACGAAACTTGACCATTGGTCGCCTTGCCGGGAGAACACCAGAAGAGGCTATGCGGACACTTTTTTCGGAGCTGTGCACAAATTACGAAGAAGGCGACGTGGTGAAGGCAGATGAATCGGCGTACAACGACTGGACGTGTCAATGGGTCAAGCTAAAGCGCGATTACATTCCTGGGCTCGGTGACAGTGTCGATCTCGTTGTTGTAGGTGCTGGTTGGGAAAAGGAGCGTGCGCGAGACTTGCGAGGTGCGTCCACTCAAAACGTCTCCTGATTCGCTTTGTTGACGTTCTACTAGTACCGGTCAGCACACTGACAACATTTTATCTGGGCGTTATCACAAACAAGGAGCAGATGGTACGGCATGTGGATCGCGAACGCAAAATGCCAAAAATTTAAAATCTGACATTTTGTTGCGCAGCCTGGTGTTCGCCCTGAAATCTACGTTTACTTCACTTGCTCGTACGGATTAGGACGCAAGGAACTCGAAAAAATCAATTACACATTCAAATCGAGCGATAGTGTGGAATATGGGCAGCTGGTATACCTGTCGTTCCCTCGTCCGGCAGTATATGTTCACAGTCGTGTCTAGAATAAAGCCAATTTCGATTACGACTTGGTGTTCTTTGAAAAGCTAAGGCCTTCACCATCGCACATCTTCCTCAAGCGTCCCGCGCTAGCAGAGGTCTTGGGGGCGATGTTCATCAAGTCTCCAGGCTGTCCGGTAGGCTCACTTCCCGTCCCCTGTGTCAAAAACCGTCAATTGAACTTTTTTCGCTTGTTTTACGCGTATGTCCTGGCATACTCAGTGCTACGAGCTGCGTTTCCCCAGGATCACCAAGTTCTATCGTTCGCAAGACCGCTCTTGGTTGGAGGGCTTGTCTAAGCTGCAAATGAACGACATCGCCTACGAGACACTCGGTCGCATCTCCGTGGTCCGTGATGTCGACGACATGTGGGCGAGCTATCGCAGACAAGAGCCTCGTATCATCCCAGCGTCTCACGAACGGCAGAAAATTTGGGAAAGGCGCTTAGCACAGGCAGACGCGAATGTGCGCAAGCGTACACGCCGACGTCGCTATTTGGAGTCAATAGACAGGGACAGCGACAACGACAGTGACCAAGATACAGAAAATAACGATCCGATGCTAAGCGCCTCCCCCGCTCGAACTGGACAACTGGAAGGACCGCCGCATACTCCGAAAGGCATGTCTGGCACATACAATACCACAAGCACACCGACATCGAGGGCAAGTCATGCTGGGGCGCAGCGGCCTGTGTCTGATGCAAGCCCGAATGTGTTCAACCATTACAAGAAGCGTGGGAATCTGAGGTCCCACGCGCCAGACACTCCTCTTTCACGCAAGCGCCGCAAAAATATGGATGGTGGTGCTGTTGAGCTTTGGGCGGCAACATCAAGTCTTACCGCGTGGACACCGCCCACGTCGCCCCAAACCCCTTCCCAGCGACAAGGGCATAGAGGGTCAACTTCAGACAAGCTACCATCTCAGAACCCTCAGTCTATGTCTCCAAGCATGCGCATTCAGAGTAAACATGCGGCTCATCCAAAACACCCTCAGCTCGCGGGTGTAGTAGTCCGCGAGAAGATAGCCTCTAAGGTTGGTGGCATCCAAACGGTACCGACAAGCGCTGCGGTGCCTCAGCCGACAGCGGCTCAAGGCGACATGCTGCCGGAAGCAGCAATGGACGAGCAGTCGTCGGTAGCGATTACGCCAATTGCCGAATTTATCGGTAATTCGTATGTATGGTATCCTCCGGACGGACGGAAGTGGTTCAAACGCTTCAAGCATCAATGCCACATTCACGACGCCACGTCTTTCCTCTTGGGCTGTGGATGGCGAGGAGTGAATGAACCTTTCCTCTGGGGGAACATGGCTCAGTCCGACGGCACATCCCGAATACCATCGCAGGCCAGGCGCGGCGTAGTGCTCATCGCCAGTCAGCACGATGCACAGTGGCTAACCTTCATACGCCGCAAGATCGCATTACATGATTACGACCATGCGACACGGCATCCGCTGTATATCTTCGATGTGAATATTCTGGACTACACCGGCCAGGATTTCCTTACTCATGCCATGGATCAGTATCTTTGAAAGCTCCGAAGAGAAAAGACGAAGGAGCAAGTGTATCAATAACATACTCTCTTGCATGACATGACCCTAGCACAATAGTGTCAACATTCACAAGAATGCAATTTGTATTGGAGCGATGGTGAACGAAAGAAGATAAAAAGAAGATAAGTACAGGATGTCGAGTGAACCTCGGATTGTCCAGTATCGGAAAAACGCTGCGGGTACTGTCAACGGCAGAGAATACAACGCATAACGTAGGTTCACGCGTGAAAGGGCACAAAGTTCTGCCGGATTACTGCTATCAGCATTTGCACGAGGCCAGGATGTGCTTCGATTTACGGAAAAAACATGGAGGTGAATAGAAAGCAAGTCAAAAGGCAACATCGTACAGCAAATGGAAGGCGGCCATTTGGGGTGGCGGACGTCCACCAGCGCGAAGTGGTTCACCTGACACGACGCTGTATTTACCGGGATGATTTAAATAGGGAGAGGAAACGGGAGAAGAACAAGGTTATGCGGCGTGGTTGAGGGACTGGTCGCGGGCGGAGAGAAAAGGGGAAAGCGGAACCGACAGCATTGCAAGCGGTTTGTGCAGAGGGGTGGACTTAGACAGGACGGACAAAAGAGCTACAACTTCGAGACACTGCAGAGCGACAAAGCTTCTGTACAGAAACAGAGGAGACAAGGAAAGAGAAAGAAGGGTGCATTTGAATGCAACTAGGCGACAAGGTGGTGCAAACGCAGGAATGCACCGAATGTTTGAACAGACGCGATGAGCCATCGGGTGCAAAAGGAAATGGGGCGCATTTTACCGTACGCATCACGAAGTAGTGTCGACGGGCTTTGCAAAGATCTCGCGTGCGCACATGGCTATACAGAAACGGCGTTATTGTAGTGACAGACGCAGACAAAACAGGCAGAACGTGGCCTGGAGATGGATTGACAGCTAGAAGGCAACCTGACATGCGGATCGCGCGCAGGAGCGCAGTTTTGGCGAACCCTAGGTACATGTTCAATGCCAGCAAAAGGACACGAAGAACATGGACGAAAAGTGCGAACGCGCCGCACCATGAAAATTTTAGTTAGCTCGCAACTCTGCACGACAGCGTAGTTAAAGAGCCGGGACGACGGGGACGTGGACGGAGCTGACAGTTGACAACGTTGACGAACGAACGTTGGATAGAATTGTCGCGTGACCGCGTGCCGAGAGATGCCGAGTGTCGGAGTTTGAAAAGGAAAAATTGATAAGGTTTGTTGGTGCTGGACTCCATCGCGCTCTCGAATCCCGTCGACTATCCTTAGAAATGGGCTGTAAGTCGTTCTCTGCGTTGCGTTCACGATGGCACTTGCTCAACTTTGGGCACAGCCAACAAACCCCGTGGCCTCCAGGCCGCTCGCAAGCTTCGCAATGACCGCAGGGAAAACCGCTGGGTACGCTGACTAGAACCGCATCGCTGATAACGACGCTAATCGCAGATTCACACCTTCTTGTGTTGTCCAGGCGGATAAAGCTTACAAGAAGCGCGCCCTTGGCAACGTATACAAGACCTCTCCTACTGGAGGCTCCTCTCACGCTAAGGGCATCGTCCTTGAGAAGGTCGGTGTTGAGGCCAAGCAACCCAATTCTGCCATCCGGAAGTGTGTCCGCGTGCAGCTCATCAAGAACGGCAAGAAGGTCACTGCCTTCGTACCCGTATGTGCTATTCTTCCATACCTCTTCGTCGTGCTGTGATCAACGAACACCGCCACCATGTAGAACGATGGTTGCCTAAACTTTGTCGACGAGAACGACGAGGTGCTCATCTCTGGCTTTGGTCGTCGAGGCAAAGCCAAGGGCGATATTCCCGGTGTGCGCTTCAAGGTCGTGAAGGTCTCCGGTGTTGGTCTGCTTGCCCTCTGGAAAGAAAAGAAGGTTCGTGATCCGTATCGCTCGACCTGCGTCCCGCAGTGCTAACATCTTATCTTCCATAGGAGAAGCCCCGCTCATAAATATGTGGATCACAATCTGATTTCCCATGTCATTGTTGTCGGTTTTCTCATTGTTCTATGTTGTGCAAGTCTCTACATGTGTGCAAATGCCTTTCCTCATGTGCCAGTATGAACCATAAAGATTATGCTTGTACTATTGATCATCTGCTGGTACTAGGTGCTGTGTTCCTAATAGGTCACGCTTTTGTACTGTGCGCTCGTCCAATCTCTTCGTCGAAGTGAACATCCATCCATCCTCTCGTCTTGTAAATGCAGCCTGTAGAGATATGGAATTTGAGGCGTCGTGGAATTCTCGATTGGTGTGCGTTGAGCTTGTCAGACTAAATAAGCGGACTGTCAGCTGTCTTGGTGTAGGGATATGCTGAAGTCTTGCAGCAGACGAATGAGCTTTGTAGCATTACAAGGCGAGCCTGGATCTCGTCGTTTCAGACTCGTGAGAGAGGTATGTACCTGCTTCAAGTTCTAATAACAGTAGTCGGGCTCACACGGTAGTCACGGCTCTAACTATCTATATAAATATATACATACGTACTTCTACGCATATGCAGGTAAATGAAGTAGGTCTACATACATCTTCTATTATACATTGGTCGACTAAGGATAATGTAACCACATTCCTAAGGCAGGGGCAATGCAGATTCGACGACATCAGGTGATCTGTGACACCTTGTGACCCCGCTGTAATTGCTTGTAGGCCCTGTCACGTTCTAATAATATCACATACAAAGAGATTCAGACTCCGTGAGCAAGTTGTGACGCTACATAAAATTTAGTTTAGCGTTTGTCAAAATCAATAGGATTCGACTCCGTGGAAGGGACGATGGTTAGCCGCATCTTTGGGACTGCCGGAATTTAGTAGCATCTTCTGTTGCTGTTGCCTTTGTTGCTGTTGATACATATATCGCCGAAACATGTCCGCAAAAATGCGCGGTAAAGAAATGCTGTCGAGGAACACGGCTGCACCTTGCCGGACGACCTTCCAATTGACCACGGGCTTCTTGTCCGACGAACGAGTTACATCGCGGTCTTCTGGGGAAAATCGGCTTTTTGGAGAAGCCGAGTTCTCGCGGATGGAAAACTGGGGACTCCAATTCCCCGAGTTGCCGAACACTGCGGGGTGAAGCAGACGAGCCGCCGGGGTCAAGAAGAGAGTAACAGTTACGCATGCGGATGGGTGTATAGGACGCCGGGTGCGAAGATATGCGGACAACAGGCATTGAGACGATTACGATTGCAAGCATGAAAGACATGCGGACACCCGCCGTCAGCGCTAGCGGATAGACAAAGACCACGATACTTACGGACAACGCGGTAATCATCTCCTGGAGTGACCGCAGGCGTTGCTACTTCATAATGCCCCAGCAGGATGTCGAAGTCTTGCGCAAGGGGTTCTGCAAGATTAGGTCAGTCAAAAGTCACAGGGCTACTGTCAGGTGTAGCACATAGAGCAGATTGATCTCGTCCAAGTTGTCACATTGTATCACTCAAATCGGGAAGACAGAAATATATACAAGTAACGATCGGTACGCACCGTTCGTCAGCGTCTTGTCGCCCTTGCGCAGAAAGATGCGACCATTGGTGTTTGTGATCTGACTTGGGGCAGTGGACGTGTCCCTGGTGAGGCATGCAACAGGCCGGTGAATAAATTAAATGTCAATAAAGAAGGAATGAATCGCGAGGGAATGCGATGGAATGACGCGAGACGCACCAGGTTACGTTGTATTTCTGGCCAACGACCCACGCGTCGCCTTGCGAGGGCGTAAAAATTTTAGGTACGAATACGTCGCGTTCGGTGAGAACTGTGGAAGTATCGACTTGCCAGGCAGAGCAGGCCAAAAATACCACAGGATAAATGGCTGTTGTTATCTTCATGTTTGCTGTTGCAGGCACTATGGGTAGGACTATCAAATGATGGGGTGAGGAAGGGCACTCAAAAAGGTTCACAGGGGAACATTTATAATTGAGACTTTCGCATTTTTCGCATTACGGAGAAGGCTGTTCGCAGGAAAATTGGGGGAAGCAACCGCTGTGCACATAATGGCATGGGGAACCAGATACATACCTGAATGACTTTATGAGCGGTACACCATGCAGTGAGCGAGTAGTCACAATGGATAGCGATGGCAACGAGCGCTTTCCTGCAAAGTGGGCGGTACGTTTTCTTGGCAACGCATGCGTATCCACATACCCTGATGCATCTACGATTGTGGCACACAGCCACGGACGATGACAGACGTAACAAAGGCGGCACACCGCAGTGAGGGCGACCCCTTCGCTCCCACAGGTTTTGGGAAAAAGGATACTTGGGAAGCGGACATGCAAAGCTGTTGCATAGAGAGATGGAATCCCGCGCCAGCACTACATCCACGCTAATAAATGTTGTCGTTATGCATCCCGGCCAATTTCAT
The DNA here is from genome assembly GCA_000934395.1 of Fistulina hepatica ATCC 64428. Classification (NCBI taxonomy): domain Eukaryota; kingdom Fungi; phylum Basidiomycota; class Agaricomycetes; order Agaricales; family Fistulinaceae; genus Fistulina; species Fistulina hepatica. The sequence continues at coordinate 593,086 of KN881676.1, forward strand.
ACCGCACCGCCGCACAAGAGACTTCAATTGCTGTGCGTGCCTTCTCGAGCGAGGAGCCAGTATGCAATATATGTAATATAGCTTCTGTAGTCCCCTGTAAGCGATCGTCGGGCAAAAATGATACTGCATTTTCAGAGGAGACATGTAAAGCAAGAACTGTAAAGTGGGCGTCGGCACCCAATTCTTCGCAGCGCGAAGGAACCGTGCATCTCCCGTTACATGACAGCAAAACAATTCCTTGGGTGGGCGAGTCGGCATTTTTGGTGAGGCGGTCGGTTGCTGCTTGTCGGACGGATATTCGACAACAGGAATCAGGCCTCAGGATGTACGCATTCTAATAGTGTGTCGACTAAAAAATCTGCACAACAACACAAGGAAATAAAACAACAAACCATCTGAACCAGCAGATCGAGGGACCGAATCGAAAGAACTGAAGGTGAAGCGACTGGGCAGATGGGCGGTGGGAGAGAGACAGAATGAAGAGTACATACATTGAGATAACAGTTTGATTCCGCGCCGACTGTTGCAACTTCGGTTTACAGTTCACAATATCCTCTAGTATATTTTCCTCCAAACGATGAAGTGGAAAGCATTAGGATTTGCCGTGCCCCTTCTATTTGTATCTTCAAATGCATTCTACCTCCCGGGCGCGGCCCCTCACGACTACGAAAGGGGCGAAGCCGTCCAGGTCTACGTGAACGCGCTAACTCCTATGCTCACTGGCAGCGACAACGTCCGTTTGGTGAGTTTACGACCTTGCTATCCGTAATGCCGAGTTTCTCAGTCTCCATGTGCAGAAATCCATGATAAATTGTGCGTTAGTAACTGCCAATCTTGGCCGTTGCCACAACCTGCATGCTGACGTTTGTCCACGAACCCTCAGACGACTATTACAACCCCAAATTTCGGTTCTGTGAACCTGAGGGTGGTCATAGATCTGTTTCAGAGTCTCTTGGATCCGTTCTTTTTGGCGATAGAATCGCTACTTCTGCATACGACGTACGTTGTTACTCTTCAGTCGTTGCCGACGTGCACGTATACCCTTGCAGATTCGCATGCTGGAGAGGAATGCGACGTGTCAGACGCTATGTATTGTGAAGGATATCAACATCGAGGAGGCTAAATTCCTTAACGACCGCATACGTGAAGACTATGCCTTCAACTGGCTCATCGACGGTCTGCCCGCTGCGGAGATGAAGATCGACGTTCGCACGGGCGACCTTTTCTTCGACATGGGCTTCAACCTCGGTAACGACGAAGGCGCGTACAAGGATGTACCGGCACTGAATAATCATTATGAGATTGTCATGAAGTACGTGTCGTAAGTATAGCGCATGTCCATCCCTTATTCCTTTTCCGTAGGTACCACCAGCCTACCCCAGGAAAGTACAGGATTGTAGGCGTTCTTGTGTGGCCATCGAGGTATGTATTGCAGTTTGTCACAAATGATCATATCTTTCACGCCAATCTAGTATCGGTGGATCCCAAGAATCCGATGATAGTGTATGCGAGTCAGACCCCAATACACCGCTTATTCTGAAGGAAGACGGCAACGACTTGCTGCAGACAGTCAGGTACACGTATCGAGTGTCCTGGGAGGTAGTTGCTTTCCTTTTTTTTGGTCTCTGTTATTGACTTGTCATGCTTAGGAATCCGCCACACCGTGGGTGCGTAAATGATGAACTCTATATATTCCAAATTTATATTGGCATAGGCGACGCGATGGGATAACTATTTGCATATATTCGACCCTCGCATTCATTGGTTCAGTCTGGTTAACTCGTTAGTCATTGTCGTTTTCCTGTGTGTCATGGTTTCCATGATTCTGCTTCGGAACGTCTCGCGCGATGTAAGTCGAATGTTTTCTAACCATTGGCTTCGCTGACTACATAGCGCACGTAGATCCACCGATATAACGCAATTGATCTCAGTGTTCGTATTTTGTCCCTTTTGGTTCTCGGCTTTGCTGACATTGTGCACAGGAGGACGTCCACGAGGACTGGGGATGGAAACTTGTGCATGGAGAGGTTTTTCGTACACCTCAAAATCCTGCAGTGCTGTCTGTGATGGTCGGCAACGGTGCTCAGCTTTGTGCGATGGTCGGAGTGACATTGAGTTCGTTTTCAAATTAATGTGTTTCCGCATGTTGATTTGGTGCCTGGTCCAGTCTTCGCGTTACTTGGATTCCTTTCTCCCTCTAACCGGGGTTCCCTTGCCACGATCATGATAGTAGTGTGGTCATTCTTTGGCATGCAAGTTCCACTCTAGTTGAATGATGTGCACATTCTCACTCCGCAAGTTCAGTGTCGGAGGCTACGTCTCAAGCCGGACGTATGCGACTATGGGTGGGACACTTAGAAAAAGGAATGCATTTTTGACGGCGACCGTTATGCCAACGTGAGTTTTGTCTTGCTAGACGAGTTTTCAATGCCCTGTCATTGTAATTTTTTTTTTCAGGCTGGTTTTTGGTGTCGTGTTTCTTCTGAATCTATTCTTGATCGTTGCTGGATCATCCGGCGCCGTCCCCTTCGGTACGATGTTGACCATTGTCTTTCTATGGTTCGGAATTTCTGCACCGTTGTCTGCGATTGGTGCCTACTTTGGTTCCAAACACGGTGTACGTATCTTGTCCAATGTTTGGTGCGTTTCCTTCCGTATATTTATGTATTTGTCAAGGCCATTCCTAATCCCGTACGCGTGCACCCGATCCCGCGACAAATCCCGCCCACACCGAAATTTTTGCGTCCGTGGGTTGCCGCAATCCTGAGCGGTATCCTTCCCTTCGGCGCCGCGTTCGTCGAGTTGTATTTCGTTATGTCTAGCCTGTTTGCATCACGCGCCTACTATGCCTTTGGCTTCCTTGCCTTAACCGCCGGTGTTGTTTCGTTGACTGCGGCGACCGTCACCATTCTTTTCACGTACTTTGTCCTTTGTGCAGAGGAATATCGGTGCGCGGAGTTGTATTTTGTCTGCGTGGTTTAAATGCTGATGTGATGGCATTTTCTGCGAGGGTAGATGGCAGTGGCGCGCATTCCTATCCGGCGGGGGAAGCGCGATCTGGCTTCTCGCTTACGGGCTATTTTACTGGGCATCAAGAATGTCCCTAGGGTCGTTCTCCAGCGTCGTATTGTACCTGGGTTACCTCTTCCTCCTCGTTCTCTTAGATTTCCTTGTTACGGGTGGGTGCTTTCTATTTGTACGGAATTCAGATCATTTGCAGACCATAAAAACTTTTCAGGCACCATTGGTTTTATTGCGGCTTATTGGGCGGTGCGTCGGTTGTATAGTGCTATCCGGATTGACTAGGCTGTCGAGTCGGATGTGATGGAGGAGATAATAGATTCACATGCATTTCGTGCGTTCTTATCGGCACTGAGGTTGGAGGGGATACATAACCTTTTAACTATCAAGTCTGCGATATCCTGTTCTTGGCCTCTGTCCGACCTTTGTATATATTATCGGTGTACTGTAAAATTTCAAAAGATCTACTTAGTAGCAGTCAGCGCTTCAGCGGTCGTCGCGCTCGCTGACTATTAATATTCATCAGTGGGAGTAATTGGTGTTCCTTGGTTCCAAAGAGAGCCTTAATCATGAAAGGATGTAACACATAATTGTGTGCGTGCCCCGATTCAATTTTCCTATTCAGGCAATGCAAGTCGAAGGACGAGTCACGCGTGATCAATTCTAAGTGCCGAGCCTGCGACGGTGACCGGCATGTCGGTCGGAAAGGCCGGAGATGACGTGACGCGGTATGCGCAATCAGATAAGATTATTTAACCGCACCGGTCGCTTTATAACGGGCGCCATGTAAAGGACTAAATGAAAATTGGGTCTGCTGTCAGGCTGCTCGTATCCACTGTGGCTTTTCTCTCTCTGCGATCTGCCCTGTACGGGGTTATACGTCGAATGTCGACTGGTGCAACTTCTAAGCCTAACGTCGTCGTCATTGGCGGCAGCTATGTCGGTGAGTCGATCATGTTGCGAACGACACAATCAAACTACTGACCGTCATGTCAAGGCTGCAGGATGGTCGATCTGCTCGCGCAACAAGTGCACGAAACGCACAACGTCGTACTGATAGAAAAGAACACGCACTTCCGCCATTTGTTCGCCTTCCCCCGCATCAGCGTTGTCCCCGGGTTCACCGAACAGTCGTGTATCCCGTACACGAATGCGTTCCATGCTGCGCCGCCAAATTCGACGTCCTTCGTTCATGCTGTTGCGACGAAGATCCTTCCGGATCATGTGCTCCTCGCCAATGGCGACTCCGTTCTGTACGACTATCTTGTTCTGGCAACCGGCACAGGGAGCCCAGGTGCTTTATTCAGTTACACGAAGCCGCTGGTGGTTGACTGGTTCACTGCCTTACAAAAATCCGTGGAGAACGCCCACGATATCGCCGTTATCGGAGGCGGTGCTTTCGGCGTACGTGAGTACATTTGGCTTGAAGGGTTGAATTGAAGAGCACTGAAATGCATGCTACTGTGATACAGAACTAGCTTTGGACATCCGTGAATACTACCCAGACAAGAATGTCACCTTGATTCATTCCCGCCAGCAGCTCATGAACCGATTCCACCCTGAACTTGACCGCATCGCGACCGAGCGCCTTGAAAAAGCGCAAGTGAAGATCCTTCGCGGTTCTCGAGTAAAGCTACCCGAATCCGGACTTTACCCTAATGACGGTTCACGCTTCCTGGTCGAGCGTCAAGATGGCACCACCGTGGAAGTCGATCTAGCTGTGAGTTCAAATAAAGTGCATCGACATGCCCTGACCGTGTTTGTATTCCAGTTGTTGTGCAATGGAAACGTCATGTTAAGCGCGCCCATGGAATCCCTGTCCCCGTCGTCGATCGATCCGGATACCAAGGAAATCATTGTGAAGTCGACAATGCAGATAGCGGACGACGCGTATCCCCATGTTTTCGCCGTCGGTGACATCGCCCGGACAGGTGCTGTCAAGGCCGCGAGACCGGCATCTGTGCAGGCGCAAATTATCGCCGATAATATTCAGACTCTGATATCCGGAAAAGAGGAGCAACTGCGGGAGTATGTTCCCGACCCGCCAGCAATCCACTTGAGTCTGGGACTGGTGCGTGCTCGTTTGTATTCGTAAGTTGCAAAGTTTGTTAAGTAGGGCTTTTCTACGTTTTAGCGCGATTCGGTGAAGTTCCGCAATCCAGCGACACCAGGCGGCAAGCCCACAATCATTTTCGATCAGGATGGCAGGCTCGACATGGGCTGCGGTCGCCTCTGGTCTATGCGCGCCCCTGGGATCACTGATTACAAGCTGTAGTGTAGATTTCCACAATAGACCCTTCGGATACATGATATTGTTAGTTGCACTAGACAGCGGAGAACTGGATAGAGAATCAGATTGACAGATCTAAGACATGACTCAGGAATGTAATGTAACGAGTTAGAATCTCACAACATAGATAACAGATAAGCGACATATATGTAGTGAGGAAAACGATGGATATGTATGCGAGTGTGTACAGAGTTGCAGGTGTCGTTGGACGCCGCGGACGTTGGTGTACTTATGCTTATGGATACGCGATCGATCAGACATGAATCAGTAATTCTGAGTCATGGACGCGAAGCACGACGCGTCCCAGTCCCAGATGAATTCCGCATTGTCCATTTTTCATATTGGGCGTTTTTGCTGTTGCGCAATTATTTCGAGTTTATTTCGCGACTTGAATAAAGCTCAGGCTATCTCACGTTACCAGCTTGCACCGGACGGTGTCCTCATCAGCTAGGTGGACGCGTTTGTAGTAGTATCCGCTCACTGGTCGCCGTCCACAAACCAACGTTCATACTTCATACATGGGAGACGCCCTTGGATCAGATGATGTGAGCAGACACAAGTTCGCACCAGCTATTGACTGACTCCTGTCTCCTGTCACTATCGGTCAGCTCGATGATGTTTTCGAGCTCTCACGTCAAGAGTTTGAATCGCAAACTAGTGGATACACCGATGGTCTTGTTGCGGGTCCATCAAGAAGTCGAAGCAACGGTTATAAGCACACATCGAGCCATCGAGCTGAAGTACACGGCCCGGAACATGAGCTTCGTTTAGCTATCCAAGAATTGGACGAGATCATAGTGGCTGACACGTCCGAAATCGAGAGGATCCAGATTCGTGTTCAGGAAAATCAGAAACAGAGAAGTGCTCTCCAACATCGCCTCCAGAGTCTCAAAAACGATGGTGAATTTTGAATCCGGTGCCGGCCCATGTCCCTAAGAACATATTCATGTGCGAGGGCAACTTACTAACAGCTCATTTTAGATCGAAAAGGCAAACGTCGGGCAACGTTTGAAGTTGTCGATTTTGACAGAGAGGACTTCGAGTGGTCAGCAGAACTGAGAGAGCGCATGAAAGCAGTCTTCAATATCGATGATTTCAGATTATGTCAACGCGCGTCAGTCTTTTGTTTCTCTTTGTCCTTCTTGTTGAGTCTGTCGCGATAATCCACAATTTCTCTGGAGAAAAGCGATTAGCTGACGTGTATTTCAGCGTTTGTAATGCTAATATGGCTGGCCGTGATATCATCTGTGTAATGCCCACCGGCGGGGGGAAGTCGCTGACGTACCAGCTCCCCGCGCTTCTTACACCGGGCGTCACCATGGTTATAACGCCTCTTATTTCTCTTAGCACGGATCAAGTTCTTCAACTGCAAGAAGTGAACGGTAAGTCTTGATGAATGGCTGCATTCAATGTTTTTGTTTTGTTTTGTTTCGTGGTTGCGGCCCGTATGACTTGTTGACGTCAATTTATCACAGTGGAAGCGGCCATGCTTGCCAGTAGTACAAGTCAGGCGCAAACTAATGCCATCATAAAGCGTTTGCATGCAATCGCGGGGCACAAGGTGGCGCCTCAAGATGAAATCAAGCTGATCTATGTGACGGTGAGTACAGGCACCTCGCTTGTCACGCATGCCTTTTCAATTGATATTTTGTTTGCCCACCGTCGCATTACATACTGGTCGAAAAGCCGGAGAAAATCAAGAAGAGCAATACTTTCCGTACTTTGTTGCGAAAGCTTTATGATGCTGAAATGCTTGGTAAAGAGTGTTTACATATAATTGTCTCATGTGCTGAGATTCATTGTAGCACGCATTGTCATCGACGAAGCTCACTGTGTCTCTCAAATGGGTCATGACTTTCGGTCTGTTCTTGCTATTTTACCTGGTCAAACCATTCTAAGCTCACTGTTACGTCCATAGACCTGATTATATGGAGTTACACAAGCTTCGAACACTGTTCAGCGATATCCCTATTCTTGCGCTTTCTGCTACATGTCCTCCCGCGGTGCTAAAAGATCTTCTCAAGATCCTACAACTGAAGCCTATCGCAACACGCAAGTCACATTTAATCTCAAATCTGCACTGGCCATTGATCGTTTTGTCGCAGAATTCAATCCAGACGGGACTCAGTACTTCTCTGCACCTTTGTATAGAAAGAATCTCCACTATCATGTTTTGCCAAAGAAGGCTTCATCGGAGGCAGCTATTGCTGACATTGCAGACTGGATTCTCCACAACTATCCTGATTCGAGTGGCATTGTGTATTGTCTGCGTAAAAAAGTGGTTTTTTGTTTCCCGTTGCATGCCTTTCCAACTGGCTTCTGGCCATGGCTGATCTCTGTGATAGGACACAGAAAATGTCGCACGAGGCTTGGAGAGGTTGAGCGGGGGCAAGATCAAAACGGGTGTGTACCATGCAGACTGTCATGACACGGAAAAAAATCATCTACATCACGCGTGGAGGCATGGCACTATCAAAGTTGTATGCGCAACGATTGGTTCGTCTCTCTGTCTACATTGCTATCTTCGTGTTTTCAATGTTCCACAGCCTTTGGCCTTGGTATCAATAAGGGCAATGTCAGATTCGTCATTCATCACACTGCGAGTATTACGAGTATTATTACTAACACCTTTCGAAGTATATATTGAAACATCATCACAGCTAGCGGTGCGTTGCTGCCAATGTCCATTCGTCCCAGAGGTTGTCTCATTTGGATCATATAGAAATCCTTGGATGGATATTATCAAGAATCAGGACGGGCCGGTCGTGATGGAAGAGACTCGCAATGTATCCTATATTATCGCCCGCAAGACTTTTCGACACTTTTCTCTATGGTCGGATCGTCAGTAGAAGGTCAATCCAAACGTACGTTACTCTCTATCGACTTTTCGACAACGTTGTACTTACCTTCCGTCTCTTTTGCAGTCTACGCCATGGTGAATTTCGCTCAAGATATGGAAGGATGCCGAAAAGTCCAGTTTGCTAGGTCTGTCTCACTTCCGTTCTTGTTCATTGCCGGTCCAAACGTGTTAACGCAGATATTTCTCTCATTCTGCAAATCTGGACATGTCTGTCTGGTCTACCGACGACACGAACGCCAATGAGCGGTGCGGGCATTGCGACAACTGTCAGCGTCCGTCAGGAAGTTTGGAAAAGCACGACGTGACTGCTGGGGCGTGGCAGATCCTTAAGGTCGTTGACTTTATGGAGCGTGCAAACGTCGATGTGACCGTCAAGCAGCTGACGGATATTCTACGCGGTAACGGGGGCGGTGTCATAGGAAGCAACCAGGCTCGTAAGCGAAGACGCAGTGGGCCGCAGATCATCGATCTTGAAGCGGTAGCTGGGGGAAAGATATCTCTTGGAAAAGATGTAAAGATTTTAGTCGATGTCCGCAAATTCTTTTGGCTGATCTTCCATACGGCAGGACACCGAGTGCCTGATCATTCAAATGCTGGCTGAAAAATACTTGGGTGCAAAGATCCGCGCTAGCGCATATTCCGTCAACTTCTACGTTAGGCTTGGGTCGCTGGCACCGCGACTGATGAGGGTCCCGCGCGACAAGATCGCCGAGTCGCGTCACCGGATTTGGCGGACGTCCCCTACGAAGCCCACCAGGAAACGGGCAAAAACGAGTAACGGTGCTCAAGTTAACGATGATTCGTCATGGTCGGACGAAGGCCCAGTTGCACCCAGGAAGAAGGCTCGCACGGCAAGAAAGCAGAATGACGCGCTTCCGAATACTAGGAAGACTGGTAAAGGGCGAAAAAGCTTGGCGAAGACCGCGTTGGAAGACGACTTTGATTCTTATGAAGAGGTATTGAATATGACGGAATACAGCGACAGCTCTGTTGAATTCAGTGGCGGCGAAGACGAAGAAAATGGAGATGAGGAGGACTGGGTATATCGATATCGGATCGACGAGTTTGCACCTACGCCATTAGGTGAGTCTAGCAGAACTAGATCGCACGCGACAACAGCACTGGTGGAGCACGCCGGTTCAGACGATGTGATAATTCTAGATTGAGACTTGAATGCAATCAATAAATTCTATTCACGGATGTCATGAGGCGTGTTGTTGCACTTTCTTTTTTGACTCTATCAATTGTATGTTGCTACGGGTAAGGCGAGTACCAATATGCGCTGCTAGTTATCTACATGAACAACCGGCCTTCGACCCTGGGTGTCTGCATTGTCTGTACGAAGGCTCTCGTTAAGTGAGTGTTATCCTCAAGTGGAGATTATACTCGAGTTGTGTAGGAGGTGAGATCAACACGGGTGCCGCCGACATATGGCCCTTGGCATAACAAAAAGGACAGTATGGGGGTGGGAATATCTTAAGTAAGGACAAACGAGTCGGCGGGAACTTGGAAGGATGAGAACCCATTTCTGGGAAACCCTGCCACGCTATTTTGGAAACTTCTATTTTATGAAAGTACTCGTGGCAGAGGCCTCAAGCTGCTGGCGGCTCAACTACGAGGGGTCTGTCCGGATGCCTCAGACAGATGTGGCTCAAAGTGGCGGAAAAATCTCGAAGAGCCTTAAGAACTTGAAGCTTGAAAGCCTGACACCACGATAGCACAAAGCATAGTTTGAACCAGCCGACCTTTACCAGTATTGTATCACTACTGATCCTAGCATTCTAGCATTCTATTCTATATATAAGTACGATAAGTACGTGCGAAAGGCTCAGCTTGAAGAGGCTTGAAGCAGGCCAACGGCGGGTCAGAGTCGCCCAAATGGGGTACGTAGTGGTTCAATCCGGTCAACACATCCGGAGTCCGGCGCCGGCCTGGTGATCTATCGTCTAGATATCTACCCCTGGTGAATAGACTTGTTGCCATCGGGCCTGCGGAAGGCATGCATGCAAACGGCAGTATGGGCTCTATAAATTCTCCTGCCAGCATCCCATTCCGTTCCCTGCCCCGTCAAGTTTCACGACCTCCTTCTTTCCTCTTGCTTTCGTCGACGCGCGCTCATTCTTCGCTGCTGCTCGCGACCTTTCAGGAGTCTGGTCTCTTACACTCGTTTTCCTCACGTTCGTTTGGCCACCAACCAACCTACAAGCAATGACTTCAAAGACCAAGTCTGTTCGATTTACCTTCAAAATGTTCTTCCCGTTGTTTGCTTTATTGTCCACCACGGCGCACGCGTACTGGCTGATGGGCATTGGTACGAGGTGTTGTCTGCAGCATGGACCTCCGGTCTAATACTCCAGTCGAACAGAGGATATGATAACGCGCCAGCGTATTGATCCCATCGTCAGCCCAGGCGAAGTATCTGGCCACGTCCACGGTGTTGTCGGCGGCTCGAACTTCGGTTTCACCACCAATACGTCCTATCTTCGGGACAGCGAATGCACCTCCATTCCTGTCGCAGAAGACCACTCTAACTACTGGTTCCCAGCGCTCTACTTCCAGTAAGTTTTTTTTTTTTTCATTTGTGTGCCATGCCTGCCGACTAACTCGGCCACCAGCTGGGCGAATGGCAGTTTCACTAGCGTGGACGGAGGTGTTGTTATGTGAGTAATTCCGCTTTATCCGCGCCGTGCAGAGCTCTAACCTTTTCCACAGCTGTAAGTCGAGATTATGATGGTATATGTACTACGTACCGAATTCTGATCGCATAGATTACTTGTTCGACACATCTATCAACACGACCGCGTTTCCCGCGGATGTACGTTCCATGGAGTTTTTCTGGTACTTTGCATGTACTGACTTGTCGTTGATAGTTCCGCATGATCTCCGGCGATCCTGAGTTGCGGTCGTACAACGCAAGCAGCTATGCGCAGCAAGCTGTGACATTCCTTTGCCTTGACTTCGACGGAACCAGCATTCGGTACAACCGTCTGCCAGCGACTAGCTGCCCAGATGGCGTGCGCGCCCAAATTGTAAGTGTCAGCGTTTGGTGAAAGTGACGGTGTTCATGATAATTATACAGAACTTCCCTATGTGCTGGGATGGCGTGCACACCGACTCCGCGGACCACGAATCACACGTCGCGTTCCCCTCCGGTGGACCGGACTCCAGCACCTGCGACGATCCCGATTACCCTGTCACAATTCCCCGTATATTCATGGAGGTCTACTGGGGTACGAACACCTTCTCGGACAACTGGTCGGACGCGATGAACTCATCCCAGCCGTTCGTGTTCTCGTACGGTGACTCCACTGGATATGGCTACCACGCTGACTTCATCATGGGCTGGGACGACGGTGTTCTTCAGGATGCCGTTGACAATTGCGACTGTGATGAATATGGTGACCCGACGTGTTGTGCCGATGCTGGTATCTTCACTCTGAAGGATAGCGGGGATGTGTGCTACATCACCAACTCCGTTGACGAACAAAGTACGTAACTCTTTATAAATTTCGATCAAATGTGGTGTTGATGTAGTATTGTCAACAGCAACCGGCACGCTTGACAAGCTCCCGGGTGATAACCCCGTGACTGGCGACGGCGCAGACGCTGAAATGCTCACGGATTCATCCACGCCTGCTATCATTGCCCCTGTTTATGCATATACAGGCAGTACGCCTACCGCTACTGGTACGATAATTGAGGCAGCATACGTTGCGTCTGGGTCTGGGGTCGTAACTGCATCGGCTTCGTCTGTCGTGTCGTCGGCTTCGGCGTCCTCCGCCACTACGATCATCACTGTTGCGAGTGCCACGTCTTCGTCTATTGGCGGCGATGTCGATGTCGGCATTGCATCCTCTACTGCCAGCGCATCGTCATCTAGCGTAACGGCTTCGTCAAGCTCGGAATCCAGCGCGTCGGATCCGACCTGCCGTCGTCGTCGCAAGCGAAGCACGCCCGTCAACGAGGGCAATACTGCGCACATGCGGAGTCTCCGCCGCTCGCGCCGTCACCACTAGGCGACATGTCATCTCCCTACTTTCTCGTATCTCTCTGTATCTCTCCTCATCTTGCAATGTCTCGCCTGGTTCGCTCAAGTCTGTTGTCTGTCTTTTTCATCCTATATCTGTGTTCCGTCTCATATACTCACCTGTGTACTCCAACTCATCATCATCTGCTATTTACTCGTGGTCTGTTAACGTCTATATACCTTTCTCTTGGTGCTTCTGCCTCCACATAGAATGTCCGTTCAGCATGCTGAATGTTTGAACAAATTGATTATGCTTTGATAGCATTTACGTATTTCTTGAATGATATACTGGTATATCTGCCGTCCATCCTCGTCCGTCCCATCAATCTCGTACACATTCCAGTAGCCTGACAAGTGACTCGCGTTTTGGAGCGCGGCATGTGACCGCGACAAAGTATTTACGTATTGGGACATCTATTCATTTAGGCTTTGATCGCCGCTAGATAAGCCCGCTTAACGCGGCATCGTGATATGTCAAATCAGTAGAGCGTCGCTATCGCTGAGCGGCTCTCGGTCGATCCAAGGTCGCTTCAGCCATGTCGCGAGCTGGATACAGGTTTTCCAGAGGAATCCTTAACACAATTTCTCCACCGTGGGCATGACAATGCGTACAATGATTATCAAGGAAATCTAAAGTGCATACAGAATTCCTCAAGCTCACCACTGGGCATCATGCTACAAAGCCACTGCAGATCGTCCGCTGCTGGACATGTCCCAAGGTCAGTATTAGACTTGCGTGCACCAACATTCTGTGACTGGACTGCCAGGCGTCCCCGGTCTCTCGCCGCCATTGTCTGTTCAAAAGGCACTCGGCGAAGCGGCCTCGTCTCCCTCAAGCTTCGGATATGCGTTACCATTTGGTGAAGATTCGCTGCGGGAAGCGCTTGCTCTTGATATGAAGCACGCGTACGGTCCAGACGCCGACATAGCGGCAGCAGACATCGCTCTTACTTCGGGTTGCAATCTTGCGTTTGTAGCTGCTATCATGACAGTGGTGCGTGTATCGATGTCGCAGTTTCGCAGTCTCATGTCCCATTTGTACCCCCCGATTATGTACTGAAAGTAGGCCGATGCAGGGGACGAAGTAGTCCTGACAGTGCCTTGGTCAGCGTCCGTCTTTCTTCTGTGTTACATGTCCTTCATCCAGTATACCGCAGGTATTTCAATCATCAGTAAGAACCTCCGTCTGGTGCATGTGCAGCGTCCAATAAATCTGTAGAATGCTGTTGAGCATGCTCAATATGCACATGGTTGTACTTCAGACTCGCCCGGAGGATGGCTTCATGCCATCCATCGCCAGATGCCGAGAGCTAATCACAAACAGGACCAAAGCCGTTGCACTCGTCACACCTAACAATCCTGTGCGTATGCGTACACGATCTCCTCGTATGAAAGTAAAACTGACATGCTGCATCTATATTGCAGACAGGAGCCATATACTCACCCGCGCTTATTGCGGAATTCGCGGCACTCGCGCATGAGAAAGGTGTAGCTCTCATCTTGGATGAGACCTACAGAGACTTTATCACGACGGGGGAACCACCGCACAACCTTTTCTCGACATCATTGTCCCCGGTGTATTGGCGGAGCACGCTGATTCATTTGTATTCATTTTCGAAGTCGTACTGTCTGCCAGGACATCGCTTGGGCGCGATCGTCGCTGCACCAGAGATGTTGGAGCACCTCAAAGGAGTGCTCGACACCGTGCAGATCTGCGCGCCGCGGCCCATCCAGCTTGCGCTTGCGCCACTCATCCCTGAGCTCAGACCGTTTATCAAAGAGATGGCGCTGGCGATCAAGTCGCGCCACGACCTCTTCCGCAGGTCACTGCCAAGCGCGTGGATGATTGGCGCGCAGGGAGGCTACTACGCGTTTGTCAAGCATCCGTTCAAAGACGTCACTGCGAGTCAAGTATGCGAGCGCCTTGCGAAGGAGATGGGCGTGGTAACGCTGCCGTCAGCTTTTTTCTGTGAGGGCAAGGCGTCCGACGGGACCAAGGTAGCAGAAAGCGAAGAGGCTAGCAAATGGATACGGTTCTCGGTGGCCAATATCAGTGACAAACAAGTGATCAGAGTTTGTGAACGGCTGAAGGAATCGGAGACATTGTTGGGATGGTCTCTTGAGTAAGAGATGTCAGAAACTAGAGGGCGCATGTGACCATAACTTGAGCCCAGAGATGAATAGTTCCATTCAATGCAAAATTGTGATTGTATTCCTATAGACTTGTTCATAGAAGGCCAGGTATTACACGGCAGGGCACTTTCGCAACCCACTGTTCCCAGTCTTTGCCAAAGCCTATTTTCAGCATTTCATCCTCTTTGTCCATACGTATATGCATGGCAAAGAGCATGATCGTTATTCCACCAGCACAGAGTGCCGACAGAACGGTCGCTGATTGTGGGAGAAGCCCCGAGCATTCAACTAGCCATGAACCTCGTGAGAAGTGGGACAGCAGTGTGCCGGCAGCAGCGAAGATGGCCCCCGTGTAGCTAGGATGTCGTACTACAGAATATCTGAAAAAGCAGTATGGAAGTACCGTTGTTCTTGAGTCCACGCGAAAGACGAGACTTACGGTCCACTCGTCACGAGATGATGGTTCTTGCGGATGCTGAGCTCAAAGGTGAAGAAATTGTCCAGCATCGCATAACACCGCAGCCGGATGAGCGAACCAAATATGTTAGATGCCCATCCTAGCATAAAAGGCAGAGACACATATATATCCGACGCGGATGCCAGGAAATCGTCGCCGCAAACGAGATAGCGGAGCAGATAAGCGCTCACGGCATGATCAGGGTAGTGTGCCGCAATCAATACAAGAGCCTCACACACTCCTGCGATCGTGAAAATATTCTGTGGTAAATGAGACAAAAAGAGGTGATGAAGGACCCAAAGTCTTTTTCAGATACTCGACGGCACCTGTGCTGTATGGTGGCCAACCTTGGCAAACTGTGCGAACCATGGCGCCGCGACCTCGAGTCCGACTGGCTTAAGACGTTCTTCGGGTGGTGGCGGGGGCTTTGGCGGAGTCATCGTCGCATGTATGCCCCATGCGATGCTGAGGACAAACGGGACCTTGAGCAGCGCCGGCAATTGGGACATGACAAGGAGACGAGATAAGGACAAGAGACGGCGACCAAGTTACCAACTCACCGCCAAGTTACCGACGGTGACCGCACACGGAGATCGGTCGTGACTCACGATCACTCACTTCCGCTTCCGCTGTTGATTCTCAGATCTCAACACTTTGAACACATTCACGAGTCCACGCAGCCCTTCCCGCCATGCTTTCGAAACGAAAACACGAAAATTTAGAGCTAGAAGGTGAAGAGGTCAATGTGTCATCATATCAAGAAGATGCCAGCGACGATGAAGTCGACATCTTCTCTGCACTTACTGGACAAAAACGCGCTCGAATCGACAGTCGATCGTCTGCTCACGATTCGTCACCTGAACTGGACGACGATGAGCTGAGCAAGCTCATAAAAGAATCGATATCCAAGAGAGATGTAAAACAAGGCACTGAAGTTATCAAAAAGACGAAGGGAAAAGTCAAGATCGCAAAGGGAGAGGTCGGTGGCGGAAGTTTCCAGAGCATGGGCATGTATCCTTTGATACTAGCTACGACATATGAGTGCCTATCTAACTTAAATACCTTCGCCTCTCAGGTCTACATCCTCCCCTCCTGCGGTCCTTGACACTTCAAGGGTTTCGTATACCTACGCCCATACAACGGTTGTCTATCCCAGCACTCCTAGCCGATCCCCCTCGGGACCTAGTTGGCATGGCGCGGACTGGCTCTGGAAAGTCACTGGCATACTTGATTCCTCTGGTGCAGCGCCTTAACGGTCGCCACTCCACTGCATTCGGAGCGCGTGCTCTTATATTGATACCCACTCGTGAACTGGCATTGCAAATACTTAAAGTCGGCAAGGAGTTGACAAGAGGTTGGTCTATGGACCAGGGAGACCACGCTGGCGATTCCAAAACAGACTCTAGCTCAAACAAAGGACAACGTTTGCGTTGGGGTCTCATCGTTGGTGGTGAGGGTCTCGATGAACAGTTTGAAACGGTTACGAACAATCCTGATGTGTCAGTACATTTTCCGTCGCTTTCCCGAAAAATTGCTGACTTCATCTTTATTTAGCATCATTGCGACGCCCGGACGCCTTCTTCATCTCATCATTGAGATGAACTTAGACTTAAAGTCCGTTCAATACGTTGTATTCGACGAGGCCGATCGTCTTTTCGAGATGGGCTTCGAGACAGCGCTTACCGAAATCCTTCATCGCTTGCCCACTTCGAGGCAGACACTGCTTTTTTCCGCCACACTTCCCAAGTCCCTTGTAGAGTTTGCAAAGGCGGGTCTTCAGGATCCCAAGCTCGTCCGCCTCGACGCAGAGAGCAAGATCAGCTCTGACCTCAAGATGGCCTTCTTTTCTGTCAAACAGGTTGAAAAGGAAGTTTGTCTCCTTTCTTTATTACGTGATGTCATAAAAGTGCCGCTAGGAAGCAACGAGCCTCCAGCAGAAGACGAGCCAGAGCTGTCCAAGGGGAAGGGGAAGGCTAGCCGTGTCGAACAGTTCACCGCTCCACACCAAACCCTCGTCTTCGCTGCTACTAAGCACCACGTCGAGTATTTGACAGCATTGCTCACCACGGCTGGCTACTCTGTGTCCCATATCTATAGCTCGCTAGACCAAACTGCTCGCAAGCAGCAGATGGACCACTTCCGTCGAGGAGTCACAAACATTCTTGTTGTCACGGATGTTGCAGCGCGCGGTATTGATATTCCTATTTTGGAGAACGTCGTAAATTACGACTTCCCACAGGGTGCACGCGTTTTTGTGCATCGCGTAGGCCGAACAGCGCGAGCGGGACGCCAGGGTTGGGCGTGGTCGTTTGTCACCAACGTTGAATTACCGTACCTGCTCGATCTGCAGCTTTTCCTGGGACGCCCCTTGAAAAGCGACGCGCCAGGTTTGGGCGAATCGGCATATACCGAGACGCTTGTTTTAGGCACTTTTGATCGCGAACGTCTTGACGAGGATATTGAATACCTGAAGACGCTGGAGGAGACGAACCACTCGCTGCCGTCATTGCGTCAGGTCATGGCACGCGGGCAAAGCATGTATGAACGCAGCAAGGGCAAGGCGAGTCCGGCAAGCTATAAGCGGGCGAAGGAGATGTCAAAAGACCCACAGTGGGCACTCGCTGGTTCTGATGCGGGAATGCATCCTATTTTGATGCTGCGAACGGGTTCTGCGCGAAAGCGCGATTCGGAGGCAGCTCGAAAGGCTCTCCTGCAGTCCGTAAGCTCCTTCAAGCCCTCCGAGACCGTGTTCGAGGTCGGCTCGAAGAAGGACGGTGCAACATCCATGCTTATGAAACAGCGCCGGAAGGCATTGAGCAAATCTGTTGAACGCGCATCCGCAAGTAAATCGGTTGTGGATGTTAGCAACGACGACCCTGCGACTGTTAAATCGGGTGATTGTATGGAGCCTGCAGACGATGTGGACATCGCTGTGAGTACCCTTGCAAAATGAATTGATTCAAAAAATAACCTGACTCGTCAACAGATGATATTCGACAAGGATAATGCCTCCAGTAGCAATTATCGTGATAACGAGTTCTATATTTCATATCACCAGAAAGACGCTTCGGTAGAAAAAGGGTGCGCAAGACGTTGGAGTTTTCATTAACTGCCTCTTATCGTTCTTCAGTTATTCCCTCACCGACGGAGCCTCCTTTGCCGAGCAGGCTCGAGGGGCGACATTCGATCTCACTGGTGACGAGAAGCTTCAGGGAAAACTGAGGCGACAAATGCACTGGGACAAAAAGAAAAAGCGTTTCGTTCAAGGCGATGGTACGGGTGCGGACAATGTGAAACTTGTCAAGACAGAAAGTGGACAGAAACTGCCTGCCACATACCGTAGTGGTCGGTTCGACGAGTGGAAGGCCAAGACACGAACTGCGTTGCCGAAGGTCGGCGAGGCGGAGAATGAAGGATCTCGTGACCGTCACAGTGGACATACCCGCTTCAAGCACAACAAGATCACTGTGTCGAAGCCGCTGGACAAATTGAGCAAGGATTATGAACGCAAAGTTCGCGTAAGGAGCGCGGCGGCAGCGGCACAAGGCGGAGACTCCGAAAGCACTTCAGGTCGTCGCGACGCGAAGGGCAAAGGGCTACATCTGCCGCGGAACAGTCGGTTTTCTGGGAAATCTGTTGGCAAAGTCAAGAACGAGCTCAAGACTGTGGATCAAATACACAAAGATCGCAAGCTTAAGGAGAAGCGCAGAGCCAAGAACGCGCGGCCGAGTCGCAAGGGAAAGCGATAATCATGTCGTTTAAGGATTGTACACATTTTGCAATCGTATCTACGGTCTTCATAGTAGCGTATATGTTGAGTCGGTCTGCTATATTTGTCGAACAAGATTTTCATGAAGCTGTACGTAGCATTTTCCATGTTTCAATTTCTCGGTTTCAACTTTACATAATCCACTTGCAAACGCATCCTATACTTATTACTTGGTGGGTGTGGTACAACGTTTGCTGCAGCCATCAACTTGTGCATGCTCGTTCTTGTATCTCAAACAGAGAACTATCTAAGTATACGGAGGGCAGATTGCATTGCACACATTAGAATATGGCACTATGTATATGAGGCAGGAGACAATGATACAAGAATCCCGCAAATTTATAGAATGCAATCGCGAAGTATTGTTGATGGTAGAACCAATACTAGCGTCCTCCAGCCACTCCTTCCTGCGCTCTAGGTAGGTATATTGGACGTCTGCACCATACACACAACGCATATTGCATAGATACATTTTGAAGGGTCCGAACCGCCCAAAATGATTTGTCACGAACAAATTTCTTTCGGAAGAGCAATCCTTTGTCCGTCGAAATACCGCTTGAGATCCATGACTAGCTCTAGTTGCTCATCGACCGTCAAACCGCTCACAATAGTTTGCAACACGGTACCGACGGTCACATGATGCTGGCGAATCAGACCACTGTAGTACACATAGGTGAAGATACCCATGAGGAACCTTAAATTATGGTGATTAGAAGACTGGAAAGCACTTCAAGTGACAACGAGACGTACTGGCAGTCCATACGATCAGTCATGCCGCCATGTCCTGGAATACTGTGACCAAAGTCTTTGATATTGAAGGCACGCTTGAAGCCGGATGCGAAGAATCCGCCGAATGGTGCGACCAGAGATGCAAAGCAGCCCATGATGAGCACGTGATATTGGTATGGTGCGTAGGGTATTGTCGTAATATTACGGCGAAGCTGCATTACCTTAAACACACCCGTCTAGAGACCATATGGAGCCTTGAGGACTCACCACGGTGGATAAGAAGACCGACATTGGCTTCCAGATTTGCCAGTTTCGCCACACGAACACGGGGTTGGGATGGCAGCGGACGGTGTTCCAGGCGTGAATGCCAAGGTCGCGAACGGGGCATATCATATAATCGAAGCGCATAAAATACGTTCCCCATAAGATGCTAAAGATCATCGTGCAGAAAAGTGCGCCAACAAAACCTTCCACAGTCTTTTTGGGGGAGAGTTTGATTAGGGGCGTCCGGCCAAGCGTCATGCCACAGATGTAGGCGAATATGTCATTACAGATGACAATCGATGCGGGTACCCAGAACCAAATCAACCCCTCCAAGATATTGTTGACGATAAAGTGGCTACGAAGTTTGGCCGTCAGTTTTAAGTGCCGACAAAATCTGGAGCCGAAGGACCGACCTAGAGCAAACGATCAAGAACAAACTCATATGCACCCAACAGAATAAACCAAATTGCTGCTTGAGGTAACCCTTTTTCAGGGACATGACGAAGCCCATAAATCCAATTGTATACAACGTGAAGCTGATCATACGATGGTTCATTGCAAATGGTACCAGTTGGGCATCAGAAAAAACAACATGCTACAGAAAGAGATGGCTCTTATACACTCGCAGAGAATGATTTATTTCAGCTCACCTTGAAATAGTAGATGATACTCTCTCCGTACAGGAAGTAATTCGTCACGGCGAAGAAGTACCAGTTGAGCGTTACACTCCAGGGATCTTTCTTTGCACGTAGGCTGGGGGCGCGCTCTTCGTGGCTTTTCGAGGATGAGTATGAGAAGAGCGCTGTGACTTCCCGGTAAACGAGGGCCTGACAAATAAGAACCAGTAAAATCATGTAGGCATGTCCTAGCAACAACATTCCTAGGAGCGAGACATGAGGGTCAGTCTTAAGCGTCCATCCAAAAACATACCTATGAAGCCACCAATCATGATGAACGTCCAAAGGGTACGCGTCAAGATACTTTGACGCTTTTTAGCCTGCTCCTCGTTTGTACTTGCATCAGGGATCGGTGGATTTGCCTCCTTCGTCGGAGACTTCCCATTGACAATCACTTCCACCGTCTCCCGCCAGTGTGCCACCTTCGTGGCCTCATCGTCAGAACCTAGCCTGGACAGTGAGAGGTGCGATGGTTGCGGTGGCAACATCGATGGTCTGTCGACACCTATAAGCTCAGACCGCACCCGACCAATGTTTCGATCGACCAGCTCAAGCATGGAATCGGTGTCGGACTCCGGCGCTGCTGCGACCGACTGGACCAGCTCAGATTGCTGCACCGGTGTGTCCGGTTCGTCAGGAGTGCTAACGTCCAGATGCGTTGACGGTTCACAAGAATCCTTGAGAGACACCGTCGTGGGTGCATCTTCCTCCGCGGGCTCCAGAGACGCAGAGGTATTCAGGCCTGAAAGTTGAGTCTTTTTGAGCCCTTTCGCACGTTCCCTCCGCTCAATACGAGCCACGGCGCGGGCTTTCTCACGAGCTCTTTTGAGCTGGGATTTAGACGGCTTCGAGGGTGCTGTAGGTATACTGTTCACAAGCAAAGATATTGAGAATGCAGTGGTTTTTGGCCATAAAATGAAACGATTTGCCTCTCAGGCTCTTGATCAGAGGGGGTACTTTCTTCGTCGCTGGGCTCGTTACCAGAGTCGATAGAAAGCACTTCGAAAGGAGACCTGGAGGCAAAAATAGACGGGCCGGCTTTCTGGGACATTATGAAGGACGGAGACAAGTTGCGAATATGAAGTCGCAGGTGGTCGTGGCGTACGAATGATTTCACGTGATCTCGGCACCGTGGACGTTTGCTTCCGCCCGGGGTCAATTGTCCTGGACGCGTACAGATAAAAACGCTAGCACTCGTCTCGAGACAAGGCCAACCGCTTTCTCATCTCGTGCCACCATGCCTTCGCACCTTTACTCGTGGCCGCTACTAAGGCTGCCGACAGAAATCCTGTGTTTGGTTTTGGAGCATCTTCCGGTGAACGACTTGCTAGTTTGCCGCCAGGTCACTTCGTTCGTGTGCTCTCGTTTGACCTCAAACTGAGATCTGTTTCCTCAGGTTTCTCAGCAATTGAACAAGATCATTTCAAGAGCGTACAGACTTCAGTACGCAATAGAACTCGAGAAACATTGCATGAGCTGCAACCCAGCCGCCGACACTCAGCGCACGACGGCAACTAGGTTAAGTCTTTTACGCCGTCGAGAGTCTGCGTGGAGATGGCTGAAGTGGTCCGGTCCTTGTAAGTCATTGCGACTCCGATCCATCTGTCTATCTATCTCACAGTATTCAAGATCTATTGCGTTTTCCGAATTACGGGGCAATAATTTATGAGTTTATTGGCGGCATCTACGCTGTGGCTCGCGAGGGCGATAACAGCGCAACGGACTCCATATGCTTTCATCAGCTCCCGTCTTCAGATAATCCATCCACAAAACAGTGGTCGCATGTAGTTTCTGAGTTCAACGTCATCGATTTTACCATGGACCCTGCTCAGAATCTACTCGTCCTGGTGGGACGCACCCATGCAAATGCGTGAGTACTATGCCCGTACTACTTTCCGCGTTGCCTCTTCGTTAATTACATGACGGATCTAGTTTTAACACTTCTCTTCATATTCGTCAGCTGTCTTCGAGCGCGCCGCACCCCGAGGCGGTAGATACGAATCTGCGTTGCCGGTGTTGTACTGACTTTCTGAGTCTGGGTGGTCCCGTTCGTGTCAAGATTTGTGCTTCGCTTGTTGGGCTCCTTACGTGTCACAACGGCAGCCAGCGACATCTGCACATATGGGATTGGCGATCCGGCACATCTGTAAGACACGCCACGTCTGTGTGTGTCTTTATCTCACTCTTTTCTTTTGTCCTTTTCTTTCTATCACAGTTCATGGTCGACCGCGACTCGGGCATTGACGATTTTCAATTCTTGTCGTCGGACGCGTTAGTGATCGCTCTTTCATTCGGGTGTCTGGAGTTACTGTCGTTCGACAGTTTTGATTCGCTCCCCCGACTCATTTCGATCTCTTCGTACACTCTTCCACCTCTACGAAAGGGCCTCGTGTATGATCCAATCGACTTGGGTTCTAATCCTTCGATGTCTTCTGCCTCGGGTGATCCACTCATTCCAAGCACTCCAGCCTCCAACTTGCCTTACGACTTAGATAACGTTTACTACCCGCACGTCATGCAACGTATCATGTCGTGCTCTCTCTACGTTGTTGATCGTGAGGAACTAAATACGCCAGCACCGCTCACGGCTTATCCGTATGTTTTCTTCATTCGAATTGCAATGTTCTTCGAGGATCTTCAAAGGTTCCGCAAGCCCGCCCGTCTATTCAGCTTTGCCATGGCTCCATCTCTATCACCTCTATCGTCTCCAGCATACTTGGCATCCCGCTCAAACTCACCGCCGGCCGACCCACCATCCCCGCTTGTGCTTTCGCCCGTGTCCGCACCTCATGTACCCATACCTGCGTACAATTCTATGTCCACGGTTGTTCCCGGTGAATCCAGTTCATCTGCTGACGCTTCCAATGCAATAGCTGGATCTAGCACAGCTGATTCGTTTACAACACCGTCAGGTCTTGCCATACTCTTTCCTGTGTCGGACTCGTCATCTGTCCCTGGCCCGTCCACAAGTATGCCTATGCAGCTGCTCACATCCCCGAGTAGCGGACTCACCTCCTCTTCATCATTCATTCTACATCACGCGTCAACCTTGTCTGTCGACTATGCCGCACGTCGTCGCAGAGAAACCGTCCGGTCATGGCACCACTGGGGACCTCAGAATACGCGTTGGTTCGCCGAGAATCCGCTGACCGACTCCGACTGGCAGCACTCTGTCTACGGATTGCGTGCCATTGACACGATCGAGGCGGATGGTCCTTCAGACTCTTCGATCGACAATGCAATGCCTTTGGCTGACCTCGAGGGCAATTCGCCTACTCACCTGCTGCCTAATGCTCCGGCGGCAAACAATCATACTGCAGGTCCGTCGCATGTTCCTGATTGGCCTTTGAGTCAGCAAGCTAGTGCTGCAAATACCGGCGGCGCTCAAGATATTGATGGGAGTGAGCATGCTCCTAGCTTTGACGACGATGACCCGGCGCCTAGGCGGTATCTCCGCCTAAGGGATTTCAATTCTCACTTCGCCTTACATCCCGAGTGTGAAGATCAATGTCCGTTTGAGCAGAAAGACAAGGCTCAGAATGGCCAGCCCCAGTGGAAGCGACAGTGCGTGACAACGCCGTCGTGTATAGAAGCGAATGATGTTTTTTGCTCGGACGTTGTCACATCCCTGCCTTATACGGAATACATCAGTTCGGAAGTGTTTGGTGTTCGGGATATCATGCTGGACGACTGTAGACTGGTCTTGCATTTAGTGAGTCTTTGCTGCAGTAATTGAAACTCGTGAACTCGTTGCTAACGCTTTTTTACGCAGAGAGGAAGGTTTCATGGTTTAAAAGGGATAGATATATTGACGATGTAAACACTCTTGCTGTATCTCCGGCATTTCATACCCAGCACAGCTGAACAAAATGGTGTACAACGGCATTGGATTTACTAAGGATAATTGCAGAGCTGACAAAATACACTACATATTTAAAATTATACCTGAGAGCCAGGATGGTATTGCCATGAACCGATCGACGGTGTCGGCGGCCGTCATAATTGTTGAGAGCGCTCAACTTGTAAATTGAACTTGCGATCAAGCCGCCACAGCTGCGCTTGCACGCTACCGCCATGATTCTGCGACGACCCATTCGGTATTCTATCTGCGTGCCTTTGTTGTTGTGTGTTGTTCTCCCGCAATTCGTGTTTGCGGACGACACCGATACATTCAACTGCCATGTCTCCCTCGGTACGTTACCACGACCAGTAACACAGTACACGCAACGGGTCTGAAGCATGCGATCTTTTTCCAGATGGTGTATCGTACGACCTGACGCCGTTGGCCGGTGAGCACAAGGTGAGCGACGATGTACTGCCTGTTCTGTGTAGTGCTAGAGCGTGCAATAAACGAGTCCAGGTCTCACGAGAACGCGACACCCCTCCGTCCACCATGGTAGACGAGCTACGGTTCGACATATGTGCGCAACTTTGTCTTCCAGTATTTTTCTTTAGTCTAATGCACCTGTACAATGCAGGTGACACTTTGGGCACACAGTCGGGGGTTGACGAGAGTGATCAGGTACGATGCGCGGCGTGCTATTGCTTATGTATAAGCAATTGATCACTGCTATGCTCTGTTATCGCCGTTACACACATAGTGTCCAAGCGGTGCGCGCGCATGCTTGACGAAAGTAAACAAGAAAGCGAATCAAGACGACCGCATTGTCGCCGTGATCCCAGTCGCGCAGACATCTGTCCTAAAACCGTCGTACTCTTCCTTGTCCTGTGAGTGATTTAATATCTCTTGCTAGTCTATGTTGTGTCGCTTCTGACGTCATGTACATCTTGCGTGTGTTCCACAGCTTCGCGGGGTTTAAATCTAATACTACATGGCGCGACGTACCCTTCGTCTGGCGGTACTGAACAGTCACTAAGTATCGCTCTCACATGTTCGACCGAGACACACGACCCAACGTTCGTCTCCTACGATGGGTCAGAGATGCGCGTCGACTGGTCCGTACCAGCGGCGTGCGCAACACAAGATGACGACACACCATCTGACGACGAGGCGCCGCCTGCCAAGACGAAGGTCGGCAACGGACTGGGAGTCTTTTTCCTATTGTAAGCCCCCAACGCAGATCGCACTTAAGACACGTTTAACTGAAGCGCGACATGTTCCTCAGACTCGTTATCGCCGTGGTGCTATACTTCACTGGAGGCGCGTACTACAATTACTCGACATATGGCGCTAGAGGTGCAGATCTCATTCCGTAAGTCGTATCTCCCCATTTTGTGTGGTCTCTTATCTAACGCAAATGGCTTTCCAGACATCGCGACTTCTGGCGGGAAGTACCATACATGTTCCAGGATCTCATATCACACCTGTGTTCGTCTGCCCGTCCTAGACATTCTTCCAGTCGCGGGGGATATATTGCTGTCTAGTTCACATCTCCATACCTACTACTTTACATGGCACTCTGTACTAGTACAACTACGTTCTTCTCGCTAGGTTTCGTTCGTTGGTCATGTCACATAGATTCCTCGTATTCTTGTGCAAGGGGAAAAAAGACGCACGTCTACAGGAGCTCTCCGCTTGCCATCCCAGGGAAGCCGGTAACAGCGTCGAAAACGAGTTGGCCTCGCAGGAATGTCTGCTTCACCTTGCCGTTGAGAACTCGCCCCTCATATGGGGACAACTTGTTCTTGAATTGCAGAGATTCTTTCGTGACCTGCAAACCGTAAATCCACAGTAGTGCAACTGGCTTCGAGGTAGTCGCACCTGAGCTTGCGCCTTGGGATCCCAAATTATGAAATCGCCGTCGTAGCCTGCCTTCAACGATCCTTTTCTGTGCGAGAGGCCTGCATGCTGCGCAGTCTTTGTGCTTGTCCACCTAATGATATCAGCGATCGTAGCCCCGCGCTTCGAGCCTTCTGTCCACAACAAACTCAAACCAAGCCCTGCCAACGACGAAAAAAAACTGTCAGTCACTTGTTTACACTGAGGTGGACGATGCCATCACCGAGCGTCGAGATGCCGCCCCAGGCGCTCATAATGTCGCCGTCATCCAGCCTCTTCAGTTCAGCGGTGCACGGACTATGATCAGATACCACACAATCGATCGTACCGTCCTGGAGCGCCGCCCACAGTAGGTCGCGGTTCGCTTGCTCGCGGATCGGCGGGCAGCACTTGAATTCGGGCCGCCCAGCAGGGATGTCGTCGGCTGACAGGCAGAGGTAATGAAAGCACGTCTCCACCGTGAGGTTGAGCCCACGCGCCTTCGCCACCGCAACGACGGGCAGTGCGGACGAGGCGGACAGATGTACGATATGGCATCGCAGCGCAGGGTGCGCGGCCTGAAGTGATGTGATGAGAGACACAGCGTCTAGTTCAAGTTTTTGTGGCCGGGAGTCTAGGAACGTAGAGTAATGCGTCGGATTGCCGCTGTGGTCGTGTGCAGCAGCACTAGCATCGGAGGCTAACTCGGCATGAAAGAGGTACGCCGTGTCCAGGCCCTGGTGAATGAAGCGCGATGGGAAAGATATACGTTCTGAAACGCGGAAAACCATACTCACGTCCAATTCGGCCATGGCCGTCTTGACGTCCTCTACGGAAACACGAGGAAATTCCTACTTCATCACTGCGGCGCGAAACTCGTTTGACGGATTGTGTGAACTTACGTCCACACCACTGTCAATCAGAAAGCACTTGAAGCCCTTGACACCTGCGTCGACCAGCGGCTTAAGGTGTTTCTGGTCCCATCTGAGCGTAGCGCATTCGGTAGCGATCTCGTGTACGAACCTGATTACCAGGGACTACTCCCTGATGACGACGGAGGATCGGTTCAATATGTGATGCTATTGAACCTGGGATGAATACTCACGCCCCAGAATGCAACGTCAACATAGCACTGGCCGGCAGCGGCCTCTCGTTTTGTCTTCAGGTTTGCAACAGTTGTCGTCGGCGGGATGGAATTGAGAGGCATATCGACAAGAGTCGTGACACCGCCTGATGCGGCGGCGCGGGTGCCTGTGTAGAAGCCCTCCCACTCTGTGCGCCCGGGTTCGTTGAGATGGACGTGAGACTAGATCGACAGGTTTGAGCGATGCGGTTTGAAGAAGATAGATCATTCTGCCACTGACGCTAAGACGAGGGCCTAAGAAAGAGTGACAACGGCCGCCCGCAATGCACCACTTACTCGACTAGTCCTGGCAGGACGATATTATCGCCTGCATCGATCCATTTGACAATGTCGGCGTCGGCGAGTTTGAATGTATTGTGGGAGCACCAGACGGGACGAGTTTCGACTATCTTGCCAGAGCCGACATCAATGGCGATTGTCGCGGATTGGGGCGTGTCATAGCCATCCAGCAGGACGTGCTGGCCGGTACACACGAGCAAAGAGCGCATCAGATAAATTGCAACAGACAAACGCGAGAATGAGAGCAGCGTCGAGAACTGAGCATCAGATGCATGGATGACTCATCAGCCTGTCATTGCCATCAGCCACCGCCGTCCTGGTGGTGCCCAGCTGTTGTTTTTGGGCGACGGTACTCCCACCAAGACCTCTGTCGCCTTCGATAACACCGTTCGTAACTGTATTGCGTCTATCACTCAATGGGGTCTTTTCTGACGTTGCGCACGTTCGCGCACGCGGCTGGGCAAGTCGAGAATTAAAATATCTCTCCAACGAGAACCCTGGAAACCGATGGACCAGATGGAACACGTCCTTCTTGATGGCAGATCAGATACACTGCACTCTGAGTATCTATCTGCTCCACCTTATACCTTTGTCTTCACACGGCTTTCCCTCGTTTCGCACGCTCCGTCTGAGTTGCGGTCCTCACAGCACTTGCTTGCTGCACAGTGCCCAGCGTCTCGTTCGCAATGGCGTCTCCACGCTCGTTGTTTCATTTTCCAACTACCAGCAGTCCGCTCAGAAATCAGCCCTCCAAGCAATCGATCCAATCGCCCCCCTCCCCGCGCCGTCTCCCTGCTCTCCCACAACGACAGTCCCGTCCGTTACCTTCCGTCCCACACGTCCTTATCTGCAAGAAATGTGGCATGACTATAGCACGACCAGACGACATCTTCCCTGCTGAATCTGTCCGTCCGATCATGACTCGTGAATTCCACCTCACTGACTGTGGTGCTCCAGATGCCTCCAACAGCGCGTCCTTTCAGAGGATATTGTGGCAAAGCTTCTCTCTTCAAAGAAATGTGAGCCTTCAACCCTACGGTGCGAAATATGCAGGTTGTCTTAACGAGTCTGGCAGTTATAACGTACGATCCCACCGAGCTCATATCATGCTCATGGTCACGGGGGTTCACTCGCTCTCAGGTATATGGCAACTGCTCTATTTGTTATTTTTGACTCATAAGTTCATTTCTGAGAACAGAATTATCGTGCAGTCACTGCAACGCTTATCTAGGCTTCTTCATCGTGTGCGCACATGAGGAATCTGAAAAGTGGAAGGAGGGGTCTTATCTCCTTGAGCTCGAGAACGTGAGGGTAGCATGTAGCGATGGGCCCGTGCTCCTCACTATGCCCAAATCCCCATCGTCGTCTGACACATCCGAGTCCGACGAGGAGCGCTTCTGATTTGCCTATATGTTACTTATTTGATTGATTATTTAGCCCAGTTCCCTTTTATTTTGACTCTGGACGCCACAGTGAGTGTCTCCACGATTTCATCTTTTGCATGAACATCCGTGGTTTTGGTTGCACTGTAGGCTGTTTTTTTTTTGGCTCGTCATATCTTGGTTTGGATTTCGTTCGCGTATATGTGTCTTTTGGTCTTTTTTTTTTCCTCGAATAATTTAGGAGCGCGTTTGTGTGCGTGTACATTGTAGCTATGTACCCGTGCCTCAATATCTGTAATATGTATATCTGTGTCCTACGCGTATTTTTCTGTCTCTAATTCTGTGAAATTTTGCTTACTCCGGCCCGGACGCGCTCTGATCTTGTCGCGCCAACGTGTCGCATCACCGTGTTTGCCTCCGTAGGCCGCGGGCCACTGTTCTTCAGTTTCTGCGAAACTGGCCAGCGTGTCACTTGGTGAGGTGTGGTTCGCCGGTGGCATTTTCCCTCATTTATCTCTCAGATGTCTGCTCCCGATGTTGTCGCGTCCTCGTCCTCGTCGATCGCGCAAGCATCCACCCTCGATTCGCTGCTGTCGCCGAAGAACACCGTCGCGTTTGTCGAAGCACAAACCTGTTCTACAGATGCTACCAATCCAGATCGTGACGTCGCTGTTGCAGTTGCTGCTGCCATACCGACCCCGACACGCGAATCTGTGACTGAATCTGAGTTCAACGACGTGTCGCTCGAGGACGACTCCGAGTCCGGCTTCTCACAAGTTGCACTGTCATCCCGCAATAGCGTACAGAGCTCGCGGTCGTCGTTCCCGCCTGGTGCAGGTGATGACCACGGCCCTGATGGCGACGAGGCACCCTCGACCAAGGATGCAGCCACGAATCTTCATAGCAGCCATGCGAAATCGGCTTCAATGACAACGCTGCACTCGACCGACAGCCAGGTGGTCGACTCTCCGGACGAGCATGAGCACTCGGTGCACCGCCTGAGCGCCGATGGCCAGCAGAAACTTCGGAGGGAGTTCACGCGCCTGCAGAAAGACCATGAGGGCCCACTTAACACACCCGTGCAGGGTAGCATAGACTGGGGTCAGTATGTGCTCGGTTTCCCTCATTTGTATACATTGGGCGTTGGCAATGCTGACGGAATGAATTCCTGCAGAGTTTTGGGGTGCGGTCATGTCAGGTAGCTGTTGATCGCCAATACTTGCGTCCCATTGCTGTTGTGCTGACAACGGACATCTCGCGTATTCTTTGCCCTCTTCCTGCGGTGTTGCCAAGATTATCAAAAGTTTGCAGCTGAGCATCCGGATAAACTCGCGACGGCGATTGCGAAGGGCATTCCGGGAACACTGAGGGGTATGATGTGGCAACTTATGTGAGTGTGTTGAAGCATCATCAGATCAGACGTATGAATTGTCATATTTATTCCATTATCACAGGGCTGCCTCAAAAGACGTAGAGCTCGAGAACACATATGTCAAGCTGCTCAAAGAGACAAGTCCTCACGAGAAAGCCATCACGCGTGATTTAGGCAGGTGTGATCTGCTTCGTTGTGAGCATAAGTCACGCAGTTTCTGAACGCCAGCGCTCACACAGGACGTTCCCCCACCATGCTTTCTTCACTGATGGTCACGGCATCGGCCAGGAGAACCTGTTCAACGTGCTGAAGGCATACTCGTTGTGCGTACTGCTGGGCATTCAAATCGCTGGTATTCATTATCAGATAGATACGACCCACAGGTCGGCTACTGCCAAGGCCTTCCGTTTGTTGTAGCCATATTGTTACTGAATGTAAGTAGCACTCCGAAAACGTGAATGTGTTTCATATGTTCATGCCGCCTGTTTTCTTCATGTAGATGCCGGACGAGGAGGCGTTCTCATTACTTGTCCGGTTGATGCACGATTATGGATTACAAGGACACTTTCTCCCAGAGATGCCGAAGCTCCAACTGCGCCTAGTAAGCTTGCGCATGCTGACTTTTCCGTCAAGCTCACGAACGCTATCAACAGTTCCAGGTATGACATTTCGTGTTCCTTGTTGGACTGTGTGACGACAGGTCGAAAACCTAGTTCGATCGGTTAATGGAAGAGATGCTTCCCGGTGAGCATTCTTCAGCCTCCAGCCTCAGTATTAGTAACATTGACATTAACATTGCTGCCAAGTCCTTCATGTCCATTTCTTGCGTCAAGGCATCAAGTCTAGCATGTTCTGTTCCCAATGGTATTTGACGATGTTCAGTTACAGGTAAATTGAAGTCAGGGTTTTCTCTCGATTTCAAGTAATAGATGTGCCCGTCAGGTTCCCACTCGACGCCGTGTTTCGAATATATGACCGATGTCTAGCGAGTGGGATTGAGTCGATATTATCTTTCAGCATCGCGCTACTCCAGGCCAACGAAGAGGCCTTGCTCAAGATGAAGTTCGATGAAATGCTCAGTTTTCTCAACCTCAAACTGTTTGACGTATTCAAGGTAAATCTCTTGAAAGCACAAACCTGGTAACGCGGTCCTTACCGACCACATGCAAGAATCAATCAGCAGAGGGCGAGCCACCAGTATACGACATTGACCTTTTCGTCCAAAATGCACTGCTATTGCGAATCACGCCGTTTATGCTGGATAGTTACAGCCATGAATACGAGGAGCTTATGGTGAGTTTGTCCGCAAACGAGAATTATCGGCGGTGTGCCCATACGAAATTCCAGCGGGAGACGAACAAACACGCGATGGAGACGGATTCGTTAAGGAATAGCAATCGCATGCTGACGACGCAAGTGTGAGCAGTTTTGTTTTGCAGTTCAAAAGGTCTCGTTTTCCCTGACTTGTCTATAGAAAAACATTAGAAACCAACATGGCTGCGCTCAATACTGAACATGTTGAAATTTTGGTTCGTATTCTACTCACCTTTTCGACCTGCTCGCTTACTCTCGCACTGCAGAACGAATTAGTGAAGGCACGATTACGGAATGAAGAGCTAGAAGATGAGCTTGTCCGCTACAAATTGCTGTAAGGATTGATTCTCGTTCAAGTATCGTGGTCTGATATCTGACATTATATATGCGCCCTGCAGATACGCTGAAGCGATGCATCAGAATGAAGACGCGCAGTCCCAGCATTCACAACGTATGTCCCAATTGAGCCACGCATCGTCAAAAAATAGTATATCAATGAGGAAAAATCGAACGTCCTGACATGCTGTCGTGGCGATTAGGTTGCTCAACGTTCGTCTCCACTCGTACCAATTCTTCACACTCGTCTCGCATGCTTGCACATCTATGTATTTTACTCTGTACCATGGACTACTGCTACAGCGTCAAAGTAGTCTTCGGCGGGTAGATACTACATATATATAATACCCGCGAATCGTAGACTTCCGATTCTGAACAAGTAGGGGCACATCAATCAGATGTTTCATCCATCAAAAGTGTATTTTTTTTGTCGGCTATAAAAACAATGTCCGATGAGCCACTTCAGCAGCCACGCCTCTCTGAAAATTTCAAAGGCTACCGATTACGAGAAAGGTGCTTGAAAAGGTTCCATAGAAATTTTCAGCCCGCCAGATGCAGTCTAGCGCTCACAAAAGCTGGATCCATTCTCGACCAAACATGTGTCCTTTTTAGTTTTGGTCACGTGATAAGACACATATCGCGACCCGGAACCGATGTTTTCCTTGAACTTGGTCTTGGCGCGACGTCCACAGTTTCCAGCTCTAAGTACTTCTCGACCAGTTGCGCAGACTGTCATCCTTAACATCGCGCCACTTTTTGAACATACACGCGACCGTAAAAAAACGAGTTGTTCTGTACCATGTCGCTCGAAGATAATTCGCTGGCGGACATGTCTTTAATGGATGATGGATCCAACCTGCTCTTTGAGCCTCCTCTGCTACCATCATCTTCTGGCTTACAAACCGGACCCGGGGGTGATGAACTGTCTATTTCGGAGTTATCGCTCGGCGACAGGACAGTCACACAGGAGGAACACGGAGGCGACGACCACGAAGACGGCGACGGTGCCGATGCAGAGCGGCAACCTGCCCGATCGCGCGAGGAAAGATTACGGAGGGATAAGTTTATCCTCGACAAGCTGAATAACGCATTTGAGGCTTTCAATGACGCGCTTGATGAAACGCAGTCTGCGAATGAGGTGCATTTGTGGCTTCGCTGTTCATTACGCGAGCGTTTTCCTTGTGATCTAACCCATAACGTAGCGTATCGTGGAACAGCTGAAGCAGACAGACGCGCTACTTAATAGGTACATGCGTGTACTCGCTGGTACAGAGGAGGCCTCGCGTTTGATATTCGATGAGGACTGGCAAGGCGGCCAAGCGGTTTGTTGTTTTGATCTTCCCGCATATGATGGCGATCTAACTTGTATTCAGGACGAAGAGTTCTTGGAAAAAGAGCGCAAAGAGCTGGAGGAAAAGGCTCGTCTAGAAGCACAAAAACGAGAGGAAGAAGAGGCTCGAAGACGACGCGAGGAGGAAGTGCGCCGTGCTCGGGAAGAACGCGAACGTTTAGAGCGTGAACGTAGAGAGAAAGCATCGTCATCCAGAGGGACTGTGAGAGGTGTGAGAGGGACCAGGGCTTCCATGCGTACAGCAAACGCTGCTCGTGCTACAGGTAATGTTTTCACACGAGCGTTCATATCTCGAGCTCATCATTTTTTATTCTCTTCATTTTCCCTAGGTCGCGGTCGAGGGAATGTGTCTCGTCCCGGATCGTCCATCGGCGGTGGCCTGTCTGGGCGCGTTAGTAGCAGAAATGGTTGAACACTTTTCTACGACCGGCGTGCACGAAATACGCCGCGTTGAAATTGAAGGCGTTAGACCACTTCGACCATAATCACAAGCTCATTCGCAAAAGACTAACGGTGACACCATAACAAAAAAAGGCAACCTCGATCTTCGTTTCATTCAGAGCGTTTTTAAGATTGCTACAGATGGGTCCGCGAAATATACGCTTTGATCTGGAGGTGATGATAGTCCTGGGTATGCCCTGGTTTTACCCGGTCATTTTCAACCATAATAATGCCTTCGACAGCACTCTTACCGCCGAAATAGCTTTGCCATTGCATTCCACGTATTCGCCCTTCAGAATCACCACGCCACATGATTCTATTGACATAATTACGCTTTTTCCATTTACGACCAACTGTATCTCTGCATTGGCTTTTCCCCGGTCGTTGAGTTTGACATGCACCACGACATACGTCCATTCCCCGGCTTTAAAAACCGCAGACCCTCTGCCAGTAGACTGGCCATAGACAATGTTGTATTCTGATCCCTCCAGGCCATAAATGTTGTTGTACGCTTTGAATACGGGGTGTTTTGAGGCCGCAGGCAAGTACGTGTATACCTTCTCCTTGCTATCGGCATGCCCCATCAAATGCACACAGAAACATTTAATGTCTCTGCGTCTACCCGAGCATGAAATCGCATCCTGTGGATCGTGTAAATTGCCGGTGAGTCCAGGTCACTTCATTGTTACTTCCGCCGCCGTCTGGCTCTCGTTCAATCAATTGCTCATGTGGCCTACACCACAGAATGAATCACGTCTAGAGCCCAGGAAGCTTGCCCCCTTGTCGAGTTCGAAAGCGATTTGCAACATAGCCTACCGAAACCGTTTTGGGTGAGACCATTTTGGGTAGGACCATTTTGGGTAGAGGTCTCGTGTTAAGGTCTGACTACGGGAGACTAGCCTATACCCAAGACCGACTTCCTCGGCCGTAGTGAGGTCGACACTGTCCCGCCCTTTTGCGTAGGACATGCCGCTGTCGTCGACGCCAATGCGGTGTGACCCCTTGGGAAAATATGCCTTGATGAAAGAGGTTCCGTCAGGCGCCTCCGTGAACTCATGAGCAGTCGGGATGTAGGATGAGCCTTGTGGCACATCCCTGAAGTCATTAGTGCAGAGCTCGAAGAGCTATTTGTACCGTTTCTCGTATTGAAGCAGTATGAACCCCTGGATTCACCGATGATGGCTTTGGAACGGCAGACAATCAGGCCCTCAGATCTCAGACGTTATGTCTTTGCAGTCCTTTTTACACCGCGAACGTCGCGCAGCTATCCTAGTAAGTTGGTCCTCTCGAGCCCGAGTTGTGCACAGCCGGCGGATATAAAGCATAAAGAAACACTGAAATGCAGATAAATCGATCTGGGTCTCATGGATCGTTTAATCTTATCTAATCTGTGGCTCATTTTCACATTGATCGAAAATTGACTTTGATCGCCGCGCGATGGCCGCTAAGTGCTGAGCAATCCTGATCCGTGACTAATCGAGGCTGTCTCCCGGCACTCACAACAATGGCATTTTCCGGTGCATTGGTATGCTGCTTCCTAGTTCCTTTTTGCTGACGCTTACATTGAGCAGACTTTGACAGATCTAAACGACTTTATTTCCCCTTCACAAGCATGTATCAAGCCCGTGTCCCAAACAAACCGCGATCCCGTTGGTTCTGACGCTAGGACATCTGCAGCGGTATGTGTGTACTCTGTTTTCTATCTGTTTCTCACTCATCTGCACCACTTCAGACGCAGATTCGAATCGATCAGTCTGGATCATACTATGAACTGGAAACTCATCCGTTGGTACATACAACGCCTGTCGAGAGGAAGCTCGAGCAAGCGCAAATCAATTTAAATGATTGTTTAGCATGCAGGTGCGGTATTGATATTATTGACCACAACTTACATTCCTCATCCATTCATCGGATACAAAGCGGCTGCATCACGTCAGCAGAATCCGTTCTCATTACCCTGCAGTCCCACACTGAGGTTCTCACCTTCCTTGAGGCCAATGCGTCAGTGGACACATCCTGCTTATCGTACAAGGTCCCTATCATCTCCATTTCCCCGCAATCTCTGGCGTCGCTCGCGGCTTCTCTATCTGTATCCTGTGCCGTGTCGGTGACACCCCGTCAAGTCTTGCGCAGGCTCAACGTCTTCTGCAAACAAATCTTGGGCTTCTATCATGTATTCGACACCAATTTTGCCCGTCACATAGCTCTCCAGGAACACATATCGGAGTTCGAAGAGCGGAGAGGGCGGGCCCAGCGGAACGATCCCGAGGCTTTACCTATGCTTGCAAGTGCCTGCCCCGGCTGGATATGCTATGCAGAGAAGGCGCACCCGGAAATGCTGCCATTCATATCTGCCACAAAAAGTCCTCAACAAATCATGGGCGCACTAGCGAAGAAATGGATGGCCCAACGGTGGCATAAAAGGTTGGTCAAGCTGGCCTGGAATGGGCAATCCTTTAACTGACCGATACTTACCCAGAGCCAGTGAGATTTACCATGTCGCAGTAATGCCGTGTTATGACAAAAAACTGGAAGCCTCGCGCGCCGATTTTTACAGTGATTCATATGGATTTCATGACGGCAAAGCTTATAGCACTGCTGGTGGACATGCTCATGGGGACACAAATGCCACGCGAGACGTTGACTGCGTCATTACGACGGGAGAGCTGGAACTCATAGCGCGTGAGAAGGGTTTCGACCTCTCTTTACCTGTACCAGGGGAGTCAGACGTCGGGCCTCCACTATTGCCTTCTTTGACGTCGACCTCTGCCTCCGCCTACTCTTCATCCGGAGTAGACCCATCTGCGGAATGCCGCCAGCCCGACTTACCCACACTACCCTTCTTCCCCGAACTTCTCCAGCATCCAGGATCGTCATCTGGATCTTATCTCCAGGCCATCGTGACACATCTCATGTCCTCTACATCTTCATCATTGTCTGTAGAATCCTTTGCTCCGCCATCATCATTGACCGCAAAACCCGCAGTCTCATCCCTCACACTCACAGTCAAAAACGTGCGCGGGACTGACCATGAGGAGTATCTGCTCACAAATGCTGAGACGGGAGCCGTCGTCTTTCGGGGTGCACGATGTTATGGCTTTCGCAACCTACAAAACGTCGTTCGCCGCGTAGGGCGCGAGCGCGGCGTACGAACAGGTACGGGCGCTGCAGGTCGGCTTGCGGGCGCCAGGGAAGTAAGTAATATCGCAAGGGCAAGGGCATTGGTGCACAAAGATGGCGAATCGATCGCGGGACCCAGTGTCAATGGTGATGCGAGTGATGCGCGTGCTCGTCCCGCGGCGTCGGGACTCAAAGCCCGGCTGGCTGCACGCAAAGCTCGCGCGGGCGCATCCGTGGCAGCAAGTATGATAGCTGAGCGTCCCTATGACTACGTCGAAGTTATGGCGTGTCCAGGTGGATGTGTCAACGGAGGCGGACAGCTGAAGCCGCCGCCTGCATGGCGCGACACGGAGGGTTACGTGCGGGACACCGATGGGGGCGACGCCCTTATTGTGCCCGCTACTGAGCCTGACAGTGCGCAGTCGACGTCGCCGCCGCCGCTTCAGGCGAAGTGGAGCGATAAGGAATGGACGAGGCGCGTGGAGGATGCGTACTGGCACGACTTGCCCACGCCACCGCACTCGCCGCGAGAATCACCAGGTCAGTTGCAGTTATCACATGGGGCTCCGGTGGATGGAGCACTCCACGCGCCAAGCGCTCTCACGCCGCTATCACATGGAACCAACGCTCTTTCTGCGGCTCACAAGCAGGCGGACGACCTGGTGACGCTCATTATCCGCGACCTTGTAGGATCGGCAGCAGACGATGACGGGGAGACCAGGCGTGCGTGCCGTAAAGTTCTTTTCAGGACACAGTATCACGCCATAGAGAAGGACGAGAACGGGCTCGCTGTTAAATGGTAAACTCAGATACATGTATATTATTTCTAAATTGGTATTGCACACTGCGTACGTGCTTGGAAAGAAGGCCTACTGTCAACGTTCGTGGAAGGATCGATATGAACATGCTTCACGTAATAAAAGACGCAGCTACCCTACAGAACTAGCTGCTAGTGTATGATAAATTTAGATGGTAGATAGAAATAGAGAGTAAGAACGCAGGTGGTAGTACAGGGTATTATTATTTTCAACGACTTCAAGGTGATTAGTGCAAGAATGCGGATGAGTCGGAATCGTGGAATGGAGAAATCTATGCTATCGTCGGACAAGTCTCCATGGCCGGCGGAAATATGGAGGGATGGACGGGAAAATGGAAATTATGTAGATGATGACGAAGAGGATAGCTAAGTAAGCGAGATGATGGGAGACGCAATGAAAACAGGATAGGACCAACAAAAACAGCATAGTAGCGAGTCGAGCAGGGTGCAAGAGAGAATCCAACGGGGCAAAAACGAGGCCTATGAAACACTAGTGACCGGCACCGGCGGGAACTGGGAAGTCAGATGGAGATGATAAGTGGACTCCACAAATATAGAAATTCGATGGTGTGAAGCCGGCGGGATGCGACTTGACGTCAACGGGGCGGCATGCGTCCTATGCGTGTATAATACGCGGTGCACTCTGGGCACCACTCCTTCTCAGTGCGCAGAATTGTCTCGTCATCAGGACCGTAGTACTGTTTTGAGCCGGCGTCGACGATGTTGAGTGCGATGACAGAAGGGTGGAGAAGGCTGCTCACCTTGTTGCACGGACAAGTGCGCGGATTGCGACATGCGTGCATTTTAGAGCGCCCGCAGGTCTTGCTGCCACAATCAAGATGAATGCGCTCGCCGGTCTATTGCATGAATGACGGAGATGTCAATGGGCTATCTCACCGTGGCACGGCAAATTAACACTTACAATGACATAATGTCCACAGCCCTTCTTGACGCCGGAGCTAGAGGAGAAGGCGATCAGACCTGGCTTTGTATTGAACGACTGACAGAACGACGACTCACGTTCGGAGTCTGCACATGGCCGAAGGTGAAGACAAGATGGAAATTGTGGCGACAAAGGTAATGAGGAGAATGACGAGGACGAGGACGAGGACGAGCGAGATGGTGGTAGAGAGAAGCGAAAGTGCGCGGATTGGGAAGAACACGGCCGCCAGGCACAAGTGCGAGAAACAGATGCGAGCTGTGAAAGAGAGGTACAGGTTTCTTTTATAGTCAAAGATCCGGATGGCAACAGGTCGCAGCCGGAGTTGAAGGGCGCCGAGCTTCTGGGCGACAGGAATCTGGATATGGCGAGAAAAGACCCACCACGCTGCGTCGGTCGGATGGACGAGTGCGACAGTTAGTTATCGATGGAAATTCAGCGATGATGGCACAGATAAGCCACCGGAGCTTCAGAGTCGTCGTGCATAAGTAGCAGCCGTTGCCACTGCCGAGCCGGAATGAGTAACCAAGCTTTGACAACAGCGGCACCGCCTCCATGCTCTCCGGCCCGGCGATCGCCACTGATGTCATCCTTTTTACAGTATCGGACGAAATGTGATGTCATTGCCAAATCCATCCTGCAGAGAAGCGAAAAAACGTCCATATGGGCACAATCGTCTACATACTATGTATTATATACACGGAGCCAGTGTCGCGATGTAAATGTCCATACACGATAGCGCGGACGTAGCGCCAGTGTTGAATCCAAACTCGAGCCCACAGACAATGGAGAGGACCCGCTATCTGATGCGGACGAATGCGATCTCCTCGGCTTGAAAATGAGTACTAATATCAAGCCAAAAATAATGAGTAAGAGCAAGAATATGCATTTCCTTCGGCCGGTGTTCTTTTGGTATCTGTGGACCAATCACACAAGCGCAGGTCAGTCAGTGTCTCGTCTTGCGCATCTAATACGTGTGCAGCTGAGCGTGTCCAGTCAAGTCCAACAGCTCTGCACGTAAAAACGTCCATGCGCGAGAAGGAGAATAAGCAAGTAGCTGGTCTAGACAAGCCGAGCGTACCGCCAAAATAGCGAGATGAAGAACGAGAATGCGCTGGGCCAAACCATATGTGTAAGAGGGTCGCAAAAAAGCAGGGACCCGTCAAGTATAGTTATACCTTACGGTTTTGGAGAAGACAGAGAGGGGGGAAGAGGGGGGACAACCATCAGGAAGCGAAGTAGACAAAACGACTCACCTCGTGGCTACCTTCAGATCCTCTACTGCCTCTTGCATGCTAACCGAAGCTTGCTCGATGTTGTATTCTACACTGTCCAGGAGAGTACCCTGATCGATGACGAGCACAGATAAGTCCTTGAAGAGTTCCGCTAGTCCCGCTATTGAGTTAGCGATTTCATTCAGCTCGCGATTGCGCAACTGGAACTCGGAGGATGACCCCGCTTGCTCGAGCGATAGAGATTGCGTCCGCGTGTGAGACTGGAGGTGGAGATCATACCCGAAAACAAGCGACCATAATATGAGCCCATGCAACACAACCACCGTGGCCAACCAGTAGACGCATCCCGGACGCATCCCGGTTCGTTGCGCCGGTTCCAGGTTTGGCAAAATGGCCGTCGTCCGAAGGAACGGAAAAACATTGGTCCGGCAGGACGAGAGCAAGACGAGTCACGCCGCCATGGCCGTGCGACAGTGGACGTACACACCCGACGATGGCGCACATTCATTGGCATAGTGATGTCGGCATATT
This sequence comes from Fistulina hepatica ATCC 64428, assembly GCA_000934395.1. NCBI lineage: Eukaryota > Fungi > Basidiomycota > Agaricomycetes > Agaricales > Fistulinaceae > Fistulina > Fistulina hepatica. Next base: position 633,294 of record KN881676.1, read on the forward strand.
ACACCCGTGACCGCACAGATGTTAAAAATGGACGGCGAAAGGCGAAAGCGGAAACGTAAAAGGCGTGGAGAGAGAGTGTGTGTAGTGGCCAGCCAAGTATATACGATGCATACCCAAAGGAGAATTCGCCAACAGCATTAGAAAATGTCGCTTGACCCCATCACAAGGGCCGACACGGGGAAGTGTGGGGAGAAGAAGATGGTGCAAGCGTGATTGAATAGATGCAAGCGCGACGCGTGCCCGACAACCAAAAAGGCAAGTCAGAAGCGATAGGCATGGGATGCGAGATGCAAGGCAGAAGGCATGCATCGAGAGGCAGGATATGACGGGCGTGAACTCTAGATTAGCGACGGTCCTTTAAGATTAGAGAGGAAGCGTAGACGTGCTTACAGCTGCTTCCACGTCGTCATCTACGGCCGACATCCCCTCCAAGCCCTTCAGTGAGAGGGTGCCCGAGGCTATCAGAAGGTCCTGATTCTTTATCGCGTGACCTTGCAGCTCTGCGAGATGGAAAAACAAATGATCAGAGACTGAAAAACACGGCAAAACAGACTATTATAATATTGACACGGGTCCCGGAAAGGCAAGAATGGAGTCTGGATCGCTCCCGACGGGACGAGGACGAGAGCATAGCACGCCAGGCACAACTTGAAGCTGCCGTGCGACTTTGACTGCCAGGAATGGCAAGGAAGACGGTGTGAAGCGACTTACTTTCCATATACACGCGCTGCTTCTTCCTAAATGTGGCACTCAGCTCCTGCACGCGTGCAGCTAGCCCCCTCTGCACATTTTTAGCAGCGAGCGTCTCATGACCGGCAGAGGAAGCGCTCGGTGGAAATGGATGTGATGTAGGCCCAAGGACGCCGATGCGTTGAATGAGGGACTGGCAGCGCCGAAAGTCCTATGGAACGTACGTACAAAACCCGATACGCACTCATGGACACAACCACCAAGTACAGCTTACCTTGGTCAAATCGGTGGTCGCAGTTTCAATATCTCTCTCCTCCTGAGACCGGTCCGCAAAGCCTGGGAGAACGTGCTTGGCATGGAGCTTGTCGAGGGCAGCGACTGTGCAGATTCACAGAGGCGGAACCGAGCGGACGGTAGAGCAGTAGCGCCATAGAAAGTACGACATGGTAGACATAGAATTGGAGAAATGTGGGAAGGATCGAGCGAAGACACACGCACTTTTGGCTGGCACGGCGGCAAGGATAACTTCGACCTGGTCCGCAACGCCCGACCTAGGACAAGATGAGCCACAGAAAAGAGAATGTATGACCGGAAAGGACCACCATTCGGGAGGTGATGGATTAAGGTCGACCGCGATATATCCTGGATCACCATTGTTCATGAGACCTTGGTGTTCATCGGCGGAAGAGTATACATCATCGTAGTAGTCGGAGCGTCGAGACCTGGCAAAGCGTGTTGACGGGACACGAGAATCACGATAAGATAGGAAGAGTAGCGTGCGCGACCGAGTGGCCATCACAGCAGTTCAAGTTTTATAATTATTGCTTTGCGAGTCAACAGGCAGTAGACGATGAGATAAGATGACACTGCCGTTGCGCTCCAGTTTCTTTCGTTCCAGTTTCCAAGCTACTTTCGAGGTATACAAAAGCGGCGGACTCTCTGCCTAAGACTGCGAGATATGGCAAGACTCGAGTAGAACTGACAAGCAGACCACAAGTGCGCGTAACGATCTGCGTGTGTCCCGATTTGGGGATCGGCACTTAATCCAGCAATGTGGTGACTCTAAGTGGGTCATACTTTCTGAGATAAGCTACCGAAAGATAAGTGGCAAAATCCTTTTTATCGGCATAACAATTCAACCATTTTTTTTCGATTTACAGAAAGGATACCATTTACTGGACATCGTCTTCCATGGATGCGCCCGCCAACGGGTATTGTGCGCCTCAATGTGCGGGATACATAATAAGTCGTTCGCGTCATGAACCCTTTCAAGCGTATAGCAATAGTGCTGATATGTGTCTGAAAATTCTATTTATCAATATAAGAAGTCTTTTGTTTGTTGTGCTCTTTTTCAAACGCAAATGTCTCGAGCCATATGTCTTTTTTCCTTATTTGCATACAGGGCAAATCCAGCACATATCCATACCTCTGCTTCTAGTATATGCACGCCAGGTGTATACAACAAGCTTTGTTCCAAATGTCTATAAGATAAAGTTTTGCAATATCCTCGACGAGAGTACAGGAGCGACTCGGAGTTGCGCCCCAGATTTATGCGCATGGTGGCTGAATCGATATCTACAAGTCCCGTGGGCGCGTCCGGGAAGCCACTATAAAAGGCAACGGGGAACATGAGTCGCCGAATCGCCGCTCAGATCTTAGTCGCCGACACGCCGTTGTTGTCAAGTACATAGTAGTGTTTGCCAGCGCTGGTGTTAGAGGCATCGTTCGTTGCCCTCGTTGGCAGTGACACTTTTCGATGGGGCGCTATTTGCTGTCCGTCCTCTTCTGGATCGCTGTTCTCGTCAGAGCATATGTTCCTGCATCCGGCACGTCCATTTTGTACGAAGAGGCTGCATCGACAGGCTGATGTCCAGCTCCAGCTACCGACAATATCAACACCGCCATTGCGGGCGGTCTCAACGTTACCGACGTCTCCCGACTGCAACTGCAATGGTATTCCAATGGGTATTTGTCATTTGTCGCTCGACTCCTCGCTCAACATCGCATCCTCATCGTGCGCTTCCAGATCCGATTCTCAGCATGTGTCGTACCAGCTAGTCGGAAGTAACAGCACGGGCTTCAGCCAGGTTGGTTGTCCAGCGGTCGTTCGTATCCTTATTAAAAATTCCGCCGTCGTTTTTTTCAGGGAGCGCTGGTACATTTCTCGGAGCTCCATGTCGACAACGATACCGCCCCGAGTGAGTTAGTCACAAGTGAAGCGATTTGCCTTGTCCCGACAATACGACTTTTCCTTATCAGCCTTAACGCCATGGATCGCCTTTGTCTCTTGCGACTACAACGCCTCAAACATGTCGTATGAAGTTGATATCTTCACTCTTGCTCGTAACAAAGGCGCCGTATCTGCGGTAATAGCATCGTCATTACAATTTACTCGGATAAAAAGGTTCTAACAACGCCTTAGCTCCTGTATTCCACTGAACATACAGCCTGCGTAATTAATCCAGAATACGCCAACCCCGCTAATTTCGACCAGGTAACGAATACACTGATATGCTTCGGGCATCGAACTCAATGCCTTCTAGGTTTTCGACATTTTTTCGACCCAAAGCAGGACCTCCGCCAGCCTCATTGAATATGAATTTGGACAAACAGGAAATGCATCTCTCTATAGCAACTACAGTTCCAGTCGTCTCAACGCGTCGGCTGAAGCCATAAACCGGACTATACACACAGGCAGCCCCGTTGCGCCGGGCTATTTATTTGCCTCATTGATAGCATACAACGCCACTGTGAATGTGACCACGTCTGGCAGCAAGTCCCAGTCTCAGGCCGACAAGGGTAGTTCGAGCTCCAATACGGCGCTGGCAATGTGAGCAACATGGCTCGTCTCAGCCTTCGTTTTTTTTGCTTCTAACAATGTGTGGCGTTAGGATCGTCCTATATGTTATTACTGGGTGCGTATCAGCAATGTTTTGTCTCGTCATTGTTTCTGGCGTGAGTTGTCCTTTTTCTACCTTTTGCCTATGAGTGTTTGTTAAAGTTATGCAGGCTGTCCGTGCCCTTCGCCATCCAGATAGGTACGGCCCGCGAGGCTATCGCCAGGGGTCTGGTGGTGCGCGGCAGACTCGAGCTCAGGGCCTCACGCGCGCCATTCTCGACACATTCCCCATTGTCAAATTTGGCACGCGGTCAGACCAGCCTGGCGACGACAGACCAGTGAAGGACGTTGAGGATAAGCCGTCCGCTATAACGATGGTCTCCCTTCATCGCGAAACCTCATCAACCCCTGCGACGGAGGAAGATGTTGACACCAGGGGCGACGTTGCCGAGCATGATGAAAACACTGGTGACACTGACAGACGTCCCGTCGGGCCGCCCGGCACTGCAGCACAGGCGGAAGAGGAGTGCGTCGCACCTGAGGACATCGGGACAGAAACATGTCCCATCTGCATCGTTGATTTTGAGCAGGGAGACGACCTGCGTGTTCTGCCATGCGAAGGCAAACACCGATTCCATCAGAAATGCGTCGACCCCTGGTTGCTGGAGCTTTCATCGTCATGTCCTATCTGTAGACATGGTGAGGGATGATCCTCTTTATTTGTGTACCCAACGCGGACCAAACAAAACTGACCCATGTTGACAGATTTCCTTGCTTTAGAAAACATGCTCTCAGGTGGGCAGTCGAGTGAAGAGGAGATGTCTTCTTCCAGTGAGCCTGTTGCGCCTGAAGGAGCCTCGCACCCCACCCCGTCGTCGTCCCCGCAGCAAAGTCAGCAGCCGCGCCAGCGCACCATGTCTTCTCACCGTTTCAGGCGGTATCTGCGTTTCGCGCGTAATCGCACTCATAGGACGAGCGCGGACTCCCTTCCCGCATCCAACACGCAGGGCCCCGTGGGCGCTCACATCTCCGGTCACCGTCGATCTATGACGCCTTCCCCGCTCCCAGCGCTTCACAATGTTGCGACACTCCTTTGATCATAAATATATATCCCCTCTCGTTGCAGGTTTACGGTTGCGATATGTGTACCAATATCTTTGTACCTTTTCTATTATTATCTGCTCAGTTCTACCATCAGCACCAAGTACTACCACTGCCCATACCCGTTGACTTTATCATGTTTTTAGTGTATTTTAGATTTTTTGACAATGTTATTCTTGACTCCTGCATGCACGGTGAAAAAAAATTGTCGTCGGCACTACTGTCAGATTTCTTGCCAAAGGAAATGAATGTACACATGGTATCTTTAGATACATATCTTGAAGCGATCGTTGACGTTCTATCTTCCGACTCCGGAGACCGGTAAGGTCGTTCGCCGGCTGACTCGTGAACTGGAGACTTTCCGGACATCGACGGTCATGGGTCGAGCGCAGATTTATGTAGTGGACTCCCAATCAAGTAGCTTCATTTTCCCCAGCCCCGCACGCAGCACTCGAGTCCGTCACTATCACCTTAATCGCGCGCGTTCGTCTGCCATATAAGCAAGCGAGACCGCTCAAGTCCGCCCAAGATTCAAGCTTGCTCAACTGGCTTTGTTCTGAAGTGGCACCGTCAACGCTAGAGTGCTTCCCCCTGATTTAACACCTGACTCCTGATATGCGTGGCTACGTCGTCAGGGAAAACCAGCACTTCAGCAAAGTACCTCTGGAGACGGACGTACCTATAGGCACTCCAGGTCCCGACGAGGTTCTTGTTGATGTCTACTGTGCTGGATTGAACTTCTTCGATGTACGTACTCTGCTGCAGTTCGATACCTGTTTCCTTTGTTGTGTTCCATATCACGAGTGCGCGCACTGCCGTCAATAGGGACGTTATATGTGCCACTCTGAGCTCGTTTGACTTAAACCTGTTGTTATCCAGATCCTTCAAACCGAGGGACGCTACCAAAGTATGGGCAGTGGATCTTCGGCCTCTCTTCCGAGTCCTCTGAGTTGACCGTTATGATTTGTTATACTTCAACAGTCAAGCATCCGCATCCGTTTACACTTGGCACCGAATTTGCAGGCGTCATTTCTACTTCGTCGCCCATACCCCCGGGTTGTCCATTCAAGCGTGGAGACAGGGTCTTTGGTGCCAATCACACCGGCGCTTTCGCGGAGCAAATTGTCGCAAAGCTTTACAAGCTACTCCCGTTGCCGGATAACCTGACGTTTAGGGAGGTGCGTAATATCATCGTGAAGCCACTTTCTCCGAAAACTTGTCCTGCCGGTCCAAAATGACCAATGCCATCCAAGTATCAAACAATACTCAGTTGATGCTTTACAGGGTGCTGGTTTACATACGACATGGCCAACGAGCTACGAGGCGCTCGTCAGTCGTGCGCGTGTACAGCCGGGCGAATGGGTGCTCGTTGCCGCCGCGGCTGGTGGTGTCGGTATTCCTGCCGTACAAATTGCTAAGCGTAAGTTCAGATTCACAACTTTGACGAAAATTGGACAACTTGGATGATTTCTAACTGTTGTTCTTGCGCCACGCATGACTTCTTGGCTACAAATTTCAATCACAATTATATATTCTCTTACGCTCCCAAAGATCTTGGTGCGAAGGTTATTGCCGCAGCAGGCTCACAGGCCAAGCTTGACCTGGTCCTCGGCAAATCCAAGAATGGCCTCCGTTCTCACCTCTGCGCGGATTACGGTATCAATTACAACTCTCCTGGTTGGCAGAACGAGGTAAAGAAAATCACCGGCGGTCATGGCGTCGACGTCGTTTTCGATCCAGTCGGTATTATCAATGGTGACTATCTACATTTGTCTGGCAGGTGACCACAACACTTAATAACAAACCCAGCTTCTCTGAAGTGTATTGCTTGGAAAGGACGCGCGTTAGTGATTGGTTTTGCAGGTGGAAACATTGAGAAGGTGCGGAGATTGCGATATTCATTTGCACTTAGACTCCACTCACGCGCTTCTCATCGAACAGGTACCTATGAACCTCGTCTTGCTGAAAAACATTTCTTTGGTCGGACTACACTGGGGCGCTTACGATCGTAAGTACTTTTTTACTTTGGTCCTCACAACCGACTCAGCGTCTCGGCTTTTTCTCTATGATTCTACACTGGGCAGAAAGTTGATATCTATTAACAGAGAAGGAATACCCGCGCGAGGTCCAGGTCTGGCGTGAACTACTGGAGTAAGTTGATTTGATGCAAGTGTCTCTATTGCAAACCTCCTTTTGACCTAATTCGCTACTTCCCCTAGATTGTTGTCGTCAGAGAAGTTAAAGCCTGTGGTGTATCCCACTGTATATCCGTTCGAGCGACTAGCAGATGGATTTGCGGCTCTCGCCAGCCGGAGAACGTTCGGAAAGGTTACTCTGACGATCAGAGAAGAACCTTTGACGACTAAGTCGAAATTGTAGGAATCCATGTAAGTAAGTACATTATTAGTGTTTCTTTCGATTTGTGTACGTTGAACAACATTTCAAGATTATGTAAGAGGTCAGTGTCCGTAGTTTGGGAGAATAGGCTCGCATTTAGTGGCAAGATGAGATTTGTGAGTGGGCGGGAGGGGGAGTAGGTTGTCCATATACTAGAGATACTAAGTAACTAAATGCAAGATGATAGCACGATGACTACAGAAAACGGTGAAACAATGTACAATACGCATATAAGTAGATGGATTTATCCATTTATCTCTTCCCAGAGATTTGTCTCGAATATTTTATCGGCGTCTGCGTCTGCATTTTCTAACAATTCCTCCTCCTGGAGAACACACATCACTTCAGCTTCCATCTCACTGTCTTCATCCTCTTCGATTAGCGTATCCAGTTCAATTTCCTGGACCAGACGATCTGGCAAACGCGTCAACGTGGCTTGGATGCCGACATAGTCTTCAGGGTCTTCCCGAAAAGTTGATTTGATTGGTGTATCGGAAAGGTCCGACATCTGCACGTCGTCGTCCTCATTGCTATCGTGGTCTTCTTCATCGACTGAAACTTCGTCGTCGTCGCCATCATCATCTATATTTTCGCCCCCGCCATCATCATTATGACTGCTCTTATCGTCGTCGGGAATGCCATCCATATCATCCGATGTGCCGGGGCCGTCCAAGAAAAATCCCATTGTCGAGAGGGCCGGCCGCACGGTGTTAGACACGACCTAGCCAAAGGATCACTCCTCAGACAGTTACCCAAAAAGGTAGGCTGTACCGTACCATATCTCTGCATTTCATCCGCCACACCTTGGTGCTTTTCAGCGTGAGTTCCAGCTCTCGCAAGACAATTGCACGCTGAACGGCTTCGGTGACGAAGTCTATAACAATTGACTTTAGAATTTGCAGGGTACGGTACGAAATAGCGGTGGCAGTCTTGTCCTTCTTGTCCAGTTGTTGCCCTTCTCGAGACGATCTTGTAGTGTGTTAGCTAGTTGTGATAGAGAAATGACAGAAAAGTAGATACCGCATGAGATAATCGATTCTGGTCAAATGGAACAGGTCCAAGTCTAGATACCCCAGAGTATGACTATCGACCCCCTTCTCAGCGAACGAAGCTTTGATCTTGTAGGGCTTTGTTGTCCCAGGCTCGCTTATGTATTCTCCATCAGGAGTATCTGCATCGGGACCCGTCACCGGTGCACCTGCACCTTCGCTACTGGCCCTGCTGGTTCGCGTTTTGTACTCCCGTGGTCGCAGCTTCTTCAGTCGTATACGGTCCTTGGTGCGTCTCCCAGGACGTAGTTTTTCCGTCGTGAGTTGTACGACCGCGCCTGCCTTCTCAGCGCGCTTGCGGCGCATATGCAGACGCTTTCTAAGCCGACGTCGCGAAGTGGGAGACATTTGTGCTAGATCGTCATCCTGAGACTTGGGTCCGGGGCTTGGAGTGCGAGTAGAAGAATACTGTTGTCCGAGAGATGCCTGTTCGCGATCTGCAGGCACAAGTCCAGACGTTCTATCAACAGGCGCACTTACTGCAGTACTAGCTGTGGCTGCAGCAGGCGTTTCTGCTTCAGATAATCCTGCACGATGAAGCATAGCGCTCATGACCTTGAGGTGGTATTTATCCAGGCTCTCTAGTGCATGCAACTGCTCCCACTCCCGTAACCTCTCGGCTGTCCAAGCATCGAACGTAGATGATCTTTCGTCCACGGTCAACGACTCGTCGTTGAAGATATGTGCACGCTCCGCCTTCAGAATGGCATGGTGCTCGGTTAGCAAAGCTGCAGTCTCCCACATTGGATCAACAGAACAAAGTTCCTGGGCTTGTTCTTCCTCCCAGGCCACCCAAGTTTCTGACATCTGACGCGCCGATTCCATGCTTCGCCGCAAATTGAATTCATCAGCATGGCGGTGTTGTGCAGACGCATCGTCAAGGGCATCGATATAAGCGCAAACTTCGACAGCATTTCTCGTCCGCATGTGTTCCGCGATAAGATCCGGTCGCCAGCGAGAATATAGACGCAACGCATGAAAGAAGGCATCTTTCTCGTGGTTCGACCAGCTCGACGAAGCAGTTGAATCTGAATGTGAAGTGGATCCGAGGAAATCTTGAAATGCCTGGATATGCTGTCTGTACTGGGTCAAGAAGTGTTCAAATGCACGTTTTTTCGACATCATGCATCATCGGCGCAAGGTTGAGTGCATTTAGCGTGAGTACATGGTACAAATGACTGTCCATTTCGGAAGCATTTTGCCGTGGTCGCCGATCAAAAACATAGAATCGCCGATGTCTGATCGAGAACCTCAAGCTCAAGCCTCAAGTTGAACTCTACGGTCATGGCTGGACTGCAGAACGAGCCCTCTGTACGCGTTCGCGAGCTGGGAAAGGGCCAGGTCAATTTCGTTCTTGAAAATGTGGATCTTGCGTGCGTTAAAGGTCTTTTGTCTGTTCCTTCAAAGTCTTAAGGGTGTAGTTTAAAAAAAAAAAAAAAAAAAAAAAAAAAAAAAAAAACGGGGTAGGCAACGCAGGGCCTGACGAACGTGGTGGGGTCCTCGAAGGCGGAGGCGAAGGGCCCGATTGTCGCAAGCAGGTGCTGGGCCGTGAACCTCTGACTAACGAGGTAGGTCGACGTCAACAACTTGGGGTAGGTGGAGGGCAACGAACGGGCAGTAGGTAACAACGTAGACGAACGCGTGGTAGAAGGAGTTAACACCCGACCAGGAAGTCAGGGTTTTATTCTGATCGGTCAAAAAAAACATTGAGCCTTTCTGGGACAAAAAAAAAGGGAGTTTGCAGTCTTAACGCGACACCATTGGTGTTGGGTCGTTTGGAACTCTTGGTGGAGGACTCCCGAGTCCGACGGCAGGCAGAGGTGCAACTTCATTTTAAAAGCACCAAAACGCGCCTTTAGCTTATGGAGCAAGAGCGCTCCACCCAGAAGGAGGAAACGCAATAGCGACTCTCCGGTAAGACGAGCAAGTAGGAGGAGTTTGGTTACGCAACATACGGCTTCGAACAATATGCCTAGCATAAGCTTCCGATACCGCCTTGTGCCGCTGGTAAAGCGCACGAGAAAACGTTACGGGACCTTCATTGCTAATCAGTACCGTATGAATGCGTATTTGCCCTCATTGTTTCAAACGGAAAAAGCGTTACGTAAAGTGAAAATTAAGGACAGGGAATGCGTAAAACGTATACTCCTGTCCTCCCGTCAACCACAGCGGATAAACCTTATCCTCACTCACCGTGTCCAATAGTCGTTCTTTAATACCGTATGGAAAGGGGTGACCATGCGGCTTCAAGCCGTGCGCAAAGCTCTCGAGGAGCGGTCGGAGTGGAAGGACGCGAAGCAGTAGTATAACGAGTGCTTGTAGGTCTACCAACGATCATTGTAGATTACAATGCGACAGCAATGTCGAGTGCAAGTCTCACTCAAGTTGACTTGTTATTGCCGTGGTGCTGCCTGTTCACGTTAGGATGTTGCCAAATGTTTACGGTACGACGCGAACTCCCTTACTTTTCTGCGTGGGAACTTATCGCGTATCGGCGTAGTGTCAAACACGAATACTCTCCCTAGTACGGATTAGCTACGCGCTACTTGAGCAGCCGTTCCTGCCACCATAACCAAAGTTTAAGATGGTTCAGTTACCGATATCTTTCTTGCGTTGCAATTGTTTGGGATGACAATAAGTTCGACACACCTAGGTGAGTGGCTGTCACCCGTTCAGCCGTTAGTATTGGGTAGTGGTGGATGGTCGTCGAGTGGAAGTCCTGGTCAGCAGTCGAACGGTTGGAATGTATGATAGACTCTTTTTGCTGTTTTATCTCTAGAGTCTAGAGTATATTATGCATATATAAACATACGTGTCTCCTCGACTGTCGTCCTAAACTATGACTTGAGGATGAAATTTTCGAGGACCAACAAGTAATGTATGAAAATAGCGGCTCAGAATCGATAAGAGTGAATAACACTGAGATCCTGTTTATATACGCGATTGTTGGTTTTGCAAGAAGTTCCAGCCTGCGTAAGAGAGTGAAGTGGTTCCACCGACTGACATGCTCTAGCACGCGGCCAAGTGGGTGCATACTCAAACGAAATGTTACGGGTGAAAGGGACTAGGCTGCAGTTGAAAGTTTCGGTAAGTACATGGCTTTCCAAGATGCGGAGTGAGCGGAGTGAGCGACTTCAGATTCAGTAGTGATCCGATCAAATTGGCTTGCGGATATAAATCCATGCTTCCTTAAGTCGGCGTGTCGGCAGTCCAGAGAAGTCCATAAAAATTTCGATTAGAGGATTGAATGTGTTTGTGGATGGCAGCCTGATAAGATCGAGCCTTTCAAGCTCAGGAAGAACACGGTATTCAATCTTCTTTGTACCTTCTCCGTTTTTGACCGTGACTGGGCGTGACGCAACTTACATATCTCACTCCCAGCCTGTCGCGTTTTTGGCAAGTTACCACCAGCATACCTCGTCGACCGCGATGAAAATCGCGCACAAGTCCAAGAGGGCTGCGGCTCCGCCACCCCTCGTGGCGGAGCTCATCTCTCTTTTATTGCAAGTTCCCGATGAAAGCATTGGCGAATCGCTCGCGACGATCACTGTCTGGTCCTGGCCGCGCTCCGACCTGAATGCATGGATCAATGTGCTCAACAAATACGACGCTGTTCTGGAAGCTGCGATCCGAGACTACCACATCGACACCCTCCAGTTGAACCCCTTCACACCACACACGAAATACACCATCTGGCAGATCCTCCGTTTTGAGCGCCTGCTGCTCGAAAACTCGACGAATCGCAAGCTCTTTAGCTCATACGATCGTCTGAATAGCCTTCTTTTCACTTCGGATGTTGATATTCTGGTGTTGGCGCTGAACCTGCTTCTCCGTCCGTCCCAGCAGTATTCAGCCCAGCCGTCCGTTTCTCACGCTCTCAACATCCAAACGCCGCGCCTCCAAGCTCTCGCCTGTCGCTGGCCTGCAGGTCTCGCGCTCGCTGATATCCTCACTGCCACCGGGCCGCGCACTCTCTCGTATTCGTTTTACAGCGACAACGGCCACGTTGAGGTGCAAATCAGCGAGCACACACTCACTACCAAGTCTACTATGGACATCATTGCAGACCTAAGCGCAACACACCCCACGATCGACAAGTTTGATTTGCTCTGTCGCCTCCGTGCTGTGCAGGTTCTTTGCCCTGGCCGCGGCAGCGCTCATATGCGCGAGCAGCTACTGGTCGTGCGCCTTCTAGCGATCGCTATTTTCGGTCATACACACCCAGAGAGCCAGGCGCAAGCGGCGCTCTTCACGTATGAGCCTGATCTGGTGAACGCCATCGCGGGCCTTTTACATACAGATCGCAACATCTCTGTCGCTGTTCAGACAACAGCGCTTGCTGCTATCGATGCCATCGCACGTTACCGTTCACATCTTTCCAGCGTGCTGTCCGCGGTCAACGCTGCTGTCAACCACGGCATCCTCATGTCGTTGTTACGTCGCACCGTCAACGACATCTCGGAGGCTTCGTCGACCCTTCCTCAGTCTTTCGTGGATGCTCTACTGAGCTTCGTGTCGTACATCTCGTCTCACACCTCGGGGGGAAACATGGTCGTCGGCGCCGGGCTCATTCCGTTGCTTATCCAACTTTTACAGAACACGCAACTTTCGCGTCTCCCCGTCGTTAGCAAATCACTTCAACTCATGGACAATGTGCTTTTCGCATTCCCCAATGCATTCCAGCTGTTTTGCACCAGCGACGGCGTTACAGCGGTCGTCGACCGCATTGCTTACGAGGTTGATTATGATATTGAGCACTACAAGGAGGCGCTCCCCACTGCGCGTGCCGCCCTGCTTAAGCACGTCGTGCGCTCCATGCATCGCATGATGCAAAGTGCTGGCACAGCAGAGGGGCTTCGCGGGCTTATTGACACATCGCTTCTCACCTCTATCGCGCGCATCATCGAACGCCGTGCGCTCTTCGGTACGGGAGTGCTTCCAATTGCGATAAATATCATGGCTGCTTTTGTTCACAACGAGCCGACGTCGCTTGCGGCCATCCAAGAGGCCCGCCTTCCTGACTTTTTTTATGCTGCCATTGAGCAAGGCATCGAACCTTCCTTTGAGGTAGTAGTTTTATGTCTCTGCAGATACCATTCGCTGTTGACTAAACCCATAATATGTCTTATATAGGTCATCCAGGCAATCCCGAACGCACTTGGTGCACTATGTCTCAATGAAAACGGTCAGGCGCAGCTTGCGGCCCATCCAAGTGTCATTCCGACACTGTTGTCGATTCTGACGTCAGAACGACACGTGAAGGTGCTCTCTGAAAAGGACAATGCGCAGAACTTCGGGGGGTCTGTCGACGAGATCATGCGTCACCATCCGTCGCTGAAGGCTTCCGTGTTTGCGGCCATGCGCGCCGCGTTGTCCCAAATTGAAACATACGGTGGCGTATGGCAACCGTCGAAAGAGACCCGAAAATGGTACGTCATGAACGGCATGCGGCAAGAACCCGAGCAAGACGTCAGGATGAGTGATGCCTCGTCTTCAACGGGTGTCGCGACGCAGAGTGTACCACGAGGATCGCCCAAGGCCAAGAGCAAAGACAAGGAAAGTCTTTTTGAAGAGCCGCGCAATGAGAACATTATTGTCACGTATATCGACGTGTTTCATCGAGTACGTATTACTCCATTTCACTTTGTGTTTCTCATCTCCTGACGTTATCCTGTGTCGTTTCCTGGATCCAATCATAATTTGCCACTAAACCTGCAGTTCCTCGAGGGACTTTTTGGTTACACGGCCCACGTCCGCGATTTCATCACGGAAGTTGATGGATTGGCGACTCTCGGACGTCTGACGCGCTTACCGTGCTTGCCCTTTGACTACGGGCACAGTATCGCCTTCGACAGCGTTATAACCGTCGTGCGTACGACGAACGAAGTATCGGCTACCGAGACACTCCAGATGCTCGCGCGTATCTTGAAGGAATCGATGGAGGAGACTCGTGAGTTCTGGAAAGCGGACGGTCCCTACGGGATCTCAGGGCCTGATATTGCCGAGAGCAATAAAGGAAAGGGCAAGGCAAAACCGATGGACATTGCCAAGGGTACGAGTCAGCTCAGTGCGATGTGTCGCGTCGACCAAGCGCACGAGGAAGCCGTCAATCGGATGTACCGTGCCCTGGTCGCATTGGACATTCGTCTTGCATTGCTTTCGGACGTGTTTCAGACGTCGGGTTACTCTCATGGGCGTGGTGCGATTAGCTTATTGCAGATATTCATGAACGCATCGCCGTCAGAGACCATCGCCTCTCTCGGATCGCTGTACCGGACGATCGTTTGGGAGGCGTTGCTGTTCCGCATCGAGATGGTTCGCCAGGGCCTTTCAGTCGACCGCATTGGTGCTGCTGTTGCCCATGCCAGCGGCGTCATGACCATCGAACAGCGGAGTGTTGATGCTACCCTCATCACGGATGGCTTTGGTGCGCCGTGGGTGGCCCTAAACAGCGGCGTCACTCCGGCGTCCACTGGCACCGTGACTCCAACGATCAATCCCACCCCAGATCCCGACGGCGATCAGGAAATGGAGGATGCTGATCAACCCACCACAGGCACTCCAGCTCCGACCACATCTGCCACCACAGATGCTTCCGCTGCATCGGCGGAACGTAATATGCTTGAGCAGAATATCACATTGCTGAAAGGCCTCACCAGCGAGCTTCCGAGGAACCTGGAAATGTTCTTCCAATGTTCGTGTTTCCGAAAAGTTGACTATATTGGTGTCCTGACTTTTTTTAGCCGTTGTTCGGATGTTCCATGGTCGAAGGAATCCCGATGCTCAGCAGAAAAGACAGATCCAGGAATCGTCGGCCGCCCTTGCCGAAATGATGCTCAGATCTTTGCAACCTACGGATGACGTTGGTATGTGTATATTGTGCAATTTACCTTGTTTCCAGCTTGAATAGGCCTTCCAGAGAAGACATCGCTGTTCATGTATTTTGCGACAATCCTGGGTCTCATAAACAGTCTTCTTGTCGATGGTAAGTTGCATCTTATTTGTGTGCCAGGACTCAGGCTTGATTTCTGCTTAGAACGAACCACGTCGAGTACTTTACATACTATGCAACTGCGTGCGTTCTTCACAGTCGGCGGCATCGATGCCATCTTCCAGGTCTGTCAAATTCTCGCGACATCTATCGCCGCCATCGCCACCATCAAAGAGGAGTCTCGTTCCGATGAGCAGACCAAGGAGCTTGCCGCCGCCTTCGCTGCCTTGGAAGTAGCGTTGCATCTGATTCTCCCTTTGATTTCGGCAAAGCCTTTGTTCGAGTCTTCACAAACTGCTTCTATGATGTCTCGTGACAAAGACGAGAGTCACCCAGATTACTTCCAGCCTCACGACTTCCTCGTACGCCTCCGTCTTGCCGTTCTTCCGGGCTTGTTGGGGCTTTGGGACGCATCATGGCTCAAAGTCGCGCCGGTTGGAGTCAACAAGCTTATTCTCAGGGCGATCATTGAGCTAGCAAACGGCGAGAACGAGGATCCCAAGCGCGACGTGGGCCTTCTTGGTGACATGGTACCTCCCCTTCCTGGGGCTGCTTCGCTTATTCAGCCTCCTGCGGGCCCAGATGAGACACGTATTCAGCAACTCATGGACATGGGATTTCCCCGTTCTGCCGCTGAGCGTGCTCTCATTCGGACCCGCAACAACGTCAACGCGGCAGCGGACTTCCTTATCAACCAGCCGTTCCCGTTCCCGCCTGATCCTCCAGCGTCCATTCCTGTGCCCGTCGAACAGCTTGTCGCGCAAACAGACACTCCTGCCGCAGGTGGAGATGACACATTTTTGAGCGATTCTACCAGTCCCCCTGAAGCCAACGCAGCCGGACCTTCTACCGGTAATCAGGCACAGACGCCAAGTCCGGGGCCTGTCAAACGGGCGGGCGAATGGCGCGCTGAACTCAATGCGGCGCGTGAGGCCCTGAAAGAATCGATTAGTCGGAAGTGTTTGAGTCTCCTCGACGAGCACTCGGATCTCATCTTTGATGTGCGAAATGCATTTGTCAAGTCGATGGGCAAGCAACAGGAACATGCCATTCGCGGTCTGATCAGTGACATCAAAGATTTCTCTCCATACGCGTATGATGTGCAGGAGCAGCCCTTGGCCAATAGGTGCCGTCTTTTGGCGTCGATCCTCTCCGAGGCACCGAACGTTATCCCTGCGGATGTTCGACAAGTTCTCTTAGATAGCTTGCTGGCGCTGCTTTTATCAAGTCCAGGTTTAGGGGATTCTCAGGAGGCGACCATGCCAAAATGGCTCGCTTCACATTTGCTCGTCATAGAGTCTCTGCTCATGCTTTTTGAAGAGCCGAAGCCAATTACCCTACCCAAAGAAGGCGAGCCTGTTATTAACGAAGATCTCTTCGTGGTGCCTCTTCCTACCGAAGGAAGGTCGATAGTTTTTGACTTCTGCTTGAAACTTCTCATGTTGCCGAGTCTCCCAAGCGACGAGTTCTTGTCGTGCTTGCGTATATTCGTCCTTTTGACACGGTATAATGATTTAGCCCTCCAGTTTGTGGGACGTGGTGGTCTCGAAGCCATGTTCAAGCGCCTCAGGTCGTCAACCATGCCAGGAAGTAGCTCATACGTTATCATCATCCTGCGTCACGTCGCTGAGGAACCTGGGACGTTGGAACGCATTATGAGGCAATCCATTCAGCGTTTTCTCGGGCAACCACGTTCACGGGCTCCTGATGTGGGCCCGTACGTCAAGAACTGCAGCGCGATGGCATTGCGCGATCCGAAGGCGTTTATCCAGGCAACTTTGGAATTGTGTCAGCTCTCCGCTCCTTATGCGTCTTCTTCCCATATATCTCTCAAGGACCAGAAATCTGGAGACAACGTGGCTGCTGCTCCGGCATCCTCGTCCAACGACGACCAACAGAATGCAATGCAAGTGGACTCCGTCGTTGTTGCATCTCCATCTTCATCTTCTTTGCCGTCTCTACACTTGGAAGCCGCCGTTCATCTACTCATCGTGGAGTTGATGAAGACTTCTAAACAATTCCACGACGCTGAACCGTCCGCCACAGCTACGGAGGAAACAGATCTGGCACATGATAGTAAGGAGACATCGGCAGCAAACGCTGTGCAAAGCCCGATTTCGACCGCTGAAGGTGCATCATCGACCAAAGATGCAGATGCTGCGAAGGACGCAATCTCTGCTGACCATCGTTATGCTTGCTTCCTCATGCAGTGCCTGACGGAACTCTTATTCTCTTATGACGCATGCAAGGTTGCTTTCCTCTCGTACTCACCCAAGAAGAAGACACAGCTGCCAGGCAAAGAGTCGTCTAGCAAATATCGTAGTGCGACCCTTCATTTCCTCCTTACCGATCTCATCGCGTATGGCACCATCAATCCTCGTTCCAACTCTTTGACAAAGAGTCGCCTTACTGTGTGCAACTGGGCGATGTCTGTCCTCGTCGCACTTTGTGTCGACACTTCCTCCAGTCAGGATGCGAAAGAGATATCTCACGAAGTTACATCAGTTCGCAAGTTTGTCCTGGAGGCTATCAGCAGGGCCATCAAGGAATCCGTGACATCGGAGACCCTCGATAGCCGTTATGGCCGTATCCTAGCTTTGTCGGACTTGTGTCACCGTCTCTTGACGGTCAAGTTCAACACCAACGCTCGGAAACAGCAGGAAGACACTCCGACGCATATTGCCAAAGTGATGCTGGAGAAGAACTTCGTTTCACTGCTTACCGCCGCGTTGTCCGAGATTGATTTGAACTATCCAAACGTTCGTGGCCTGGTTGCCTCCATATTACGCCCCCTCGAGTTCCTGTACGTATACCATCTTCGTGTCGGACCATGGAACCTGACGTCGTTTCCAGTTCAAAAGTAGCCATCAAAGTGGGCCGCGGTAGCAAGTCCAAGGATGCCCCCGATGTTGTTGACAACGAACCTGACAACGACTTTACGGACTCGGAGGAGGAAGGTTCCGACGTGGATATGAACCAACATGGTCGTGAAGAGATGCCAGACATTTACAGACATTCGGCACTTGGCATGTTTACCGGAGTCAGTTTTTGACCATGTCTTTACCTCCGATTGATTGCTTAATATTTACCAGGAGATGGAAGACGTACATCTCGAAGGCGACGATGACATTCCTGAATATGATACTGATATGGACTACGACGAGACTGGGAGCGAGCATAGTTCAGCAACGGAAGAGGAAGAGGATGATGTCATGGATGATCCTGGCCCTGCTAACGTCTGGGAAGAAGCAGACGAGGATGATGATGACGCGAATATGCTTGACGTTGCCGAAGACGAGGAGGAGGATGAAACGGGGCATGACGAGCACCGTGAAGATGAGGAACCGGAAGACGACGAAGGCGATGATGGCCAAGACGCCGGCAGAGATGACGACGAAGCTGGCGATGACGAAGAGGACATGGCATGGGAGGTGGAGGTGATCTTTTTGTTCGTCCTTCTTTTATATGTTTTCTGAGGTTGCTATTTTTTTTTCGCACAGAATGTGCATACGGACGCTGATCCCGTAGCGGGTCTCATCGTAGACGACGGTGAGGATGACGAACCAGGTAAGTCGACTGCTCAGAAAGTGTACACGATCGGTTAACATCCGCATCATAGTACCCCCTCGCATTGTTCGTGAAGAGGATGAGGCAGACATGCTGTCTGAAGACGAGTGCGTCACTCAATCAAGTCTATGAGTAATGAATCCTGAGGTTTTCCAGGTTGGATCCTATAACCATGTTGGAGGAGGGCGGAGGCACGCTGGTGGATGACATGCTGATCGGCCACACAGTCATGTCTGTCGCTCAACGTGATGGTCCCGGCTTCTTTGTTCCTCATCGCCGACATCGAAGCGCTGGTAAGCCCCACCTTTTGTAGTTATTGATCTGTTTGGGGATTCATAACTGGCCCCTAGCAGACGATGGTATCCAATTCTTTGGTCGGCCAAGGAGTGGCCCTCAACCTCCCCCTGAGGCAACGACACACCCTCTTCTCATCGATAACGGCAATGCAGCGCGTGGCACCGTGCCGTCGTATCGAAGACAATCTCGGACGAGTTTACCTATTCATGGTGGCTTGACGCAGGCCATTGAAGATCTCATTGGCGCACCCACGATGAATCTATTCCACAACATTCGTCAGGTGTTACGTAACGGTCTTCCTCCTGACGCTGGTGCCTTGCATGTAGACATCCCAGCGGCCACCCTGATTAACTTGGAGGGTATGATGCGCCGTGTCACCAGTTTGCCACCGTCAACAGCTGTTCGCCTAGAGAGAGCTTCGCGTCCGCAGCCTGCACCACCACCACCCTCGTACGATCTGGATCCTTTGCTGACTCTACAACGTTGGCAGGAGGAAGTCAAAATCTTGCATGGTTCTCTTGTCAACGACAGAGCGACGAAGTTAGTCAATCATGTCGCCCTAGCTCTTTTACCTGCCGCTATAGAGGTCGCCAAGGCAGCAAAAATAAAGGAAGAACAAGAGCAAGCTCGTCGACGTGAAGAGGAGGCAAGAGCAAAGGCTGAAGCAGAAGCCAAGGCCAAGATTGAAGCAGAAGTCAAGGCCAAGGCTGAAGCTGAAGAACGGGCGAAGCGGGAGGCTGACGAGGCAGCTCAACGTCCGGGCGAGGCCCAAGCTTCCGATGCGCAAGCACCAGATGTGACGATGTCTGACAGCAGTCGACCTGAAGGCGGTGCAACGGCGGAAGGCAGTCAAATGTTGGACGCGGCCGTTCATCCCCCCGACACAAATGTGGAAGCCGGACCCTCGAGTTCTCCTGCACGTGTAACGGTCATGATTCATGGCAGCGCTGTTGACATCACCGACATGGGAATCGACCCCACTTTTCTTGAGGCGCTTCCTGATGACATGAGGGAAGAGGTACTGAATCAATACGTTCGTGATCAGCGTGACGCCCAAGTGGAGCGGCCTGCTGATTCGAACATCAGTCCTGAGTTCTTGGAGGCTTTGCCCGCCGAAATACGTGCAGAAATCATCCAGCAAGAACGCGAGGAACGAGCACAAGTTGAACGCGCCCGGCAAAGGGTCGAGCATGCTCGGCCAACCGCTGGAGGCAATGCAATGCCCGTCGACATGGACAATGCTACTTTCATAGCGAGCCTCGATCCCAATCTTCGGCAAGCTGTTTTAATGGATCAAGATGACGGCTTCATTCAGACATTACCGTCACACATGATCGCTGAAGCAGGTCTCTATCGTGACGCTCGCTCCATCCCCATACGGCAGGCTGCTCGCCGCGTACCCATTGCTCAACGTGGGACTGCTTCATCTCGGAGGACAGACCCGCGTCATGATGCCGTACAGCTTCTGGACAAGGCCGGCATAGCCGTCTTGGTTCGCTTGATGTTCTTCCCTCACGTCCTGAGGAAGAACCTCCTTCATAGAGTCCTTTCGAATTTGTGCGAAAACTCGAAAACGCGCACGGAGTTGTTCAATTTTCTATTGAACATCCTACAAGATGGATCTGGAGATCTTGCAGCGGTTGACAAGAGCTTCTCGCAATTGTCTGTCCGTGGACCAAAGACCCCGTTGTCCAAGTCCACTGGCAAGCAGAAGGTCAGCACCGAAGTCACCACCAGCGCGATTGCATTCGCGAAATACGTTCCGGATGCAGCACCTGATTTGATCGCCCAGCGTTGTCTGGAAGCTCTCAGCTTCATCGTGACGTCAAACGAATTCTCATCGTTGTTTTTCCTCACGGAGCACGATGTTCCTTCTGCTCTGCTTAAACGCCTTTCCTCCAAGAAGGGCAAGGGTAAAGAAAAGCAGGCGGCTCAGGCTCAGTATCCCATCGTGCTTTTGTTGGCTCTTCTTGATCGGCCAGCTTTGATGAAGATTCCGACGATCGTGGAGAACATTGTCTCTCTTTTGGCTGGAGTCACTCGTCCGCTTACAACCCTGAAGACCAAAGATGCCACAAAGGAGGAAGCACCGGCTGCAACGCCGTCGTCCAAGATGCCTTCGGCAACGCCTACGACGACGTCCGTTCCGACAGCGCCAACGCCTGCCGCAGCTTCGTCAGAGGGCGCAGATCATCCCGACCCTTTACCAAGCGGGGACAACACTGGTGCCTCGCAACCAGCGAGTGGTAAGTACTCGCACACTTCAATTTGAACGGCTTTTTTTACACCATTGATAGCCGCTCCGGCCAGCACCTCTAATGAGTCCGAGCAGCGCGTCGTCGTGACCACACCGCCTTATATCCCTCATCCCATCCTTCGTCTCGTCGTTAACATTCTCACGGGTCGCGAATGTTCAGGGAAAACATTCCAACAGACCTTGACTTTGATCCAGCATCTGTCGTACATCCCTGGTGCACGCGATGTCATTGCTGAAGAACTGAAGGTCAAAGCGCAGGAGTTTGGTCAGATTTTGTTGAAGGATCTGGATGATCTAGCGAATGCTCTGCAGGGATCTCAAGGGGATCTACAGATCGACTCTGTTGCGTCTCAATTCTCCACGCCGTCTTCCGTGCAGGCGAAGCTCTTGCGAATCTTGAAGACGATTGACTACATGTACTCCGCCAAGGCATCGCCGCCGACGGATAGCGAAAATCGTGACCTGGAACAAAAAGTCCAAAGCATTTACGAGTCTTTCCGATTCACCCCTCTCTGGAGACGACTAGGCGACTGTCTGTCCATCATTGAAAATAAGGTTGACACAGAAGTTGTAGCGACCGTCCTGCTACCTTTGATCGAGGCATTGATGGTGGTATGCAAGCATGTAGGATCAAGGCCAATAAATCCTTCTGTTATGGCACTGCGTGGATCCCTCTCGCCGCGATCGCCGACCACACCTAGAGACGCGATGGAAGACCTGTTCGTCTCCTTTACGGATGCCCACCGGAAAGTTCTCAACCTTATGGTGCGCAATAACCCGTCGTTGATGAGCGGCTCCTTCTCTCTTCTGGTCAACAATCCGAGGGTCCTGGACTTCGACAACAAACGGAACTATTTCAACCAACAGCTTCACCGTCGCCCGCATACGAGGGAGCATTACGGAACGCTGCAATTGAATGTGCGGCGCGCACGAGTCTTTGAGGACAGCTTCCAAAATCTTCAGAGGAAGACAGGCCAGCAGATCAAGTATGGCAAGCTCAGTGTGCGGTTCTACGATGAGGAAGGCGTTGACGCGGGTGGTCTTACTCGAGAGTGGTTCCAAATCCTGGCGCGACAGATGTTCGATCCCAACAATGCGCTGTTCCAGCCTTGCGCCGCCGATAGTCAGACATACCAGCCTAACAAGAACTCGTGGGTCAATCCCGAGCACCTGTCGTTCTTCAAGTTTGTCGGTCGCGTAATTGGCAAGGCAATTTACGATGGTCGTTTGCTCGATGCCTATTTTGCGAGGAGTCTATATAGGCAATGGCTCGGCAAGCCCGTGGACTATAAGGATGTGGAGTGGGTCGATCCCGAGTATTACAATTCTTTGTGCTGGATTCTCGAGAATGATCCGACGCCATTGGATCTGACATTCAGCGTGGAGGCTGATGAGGTGTGTTCACACCCGACGGCCCATGTTTCATGCTGACTTTTTTTCTGCCAGTTCGGTGTGAATCGCAGTGTCCCGCTAAAAGATCACGGCGAGACAATTCCTGTGACTCAGGAGAATAAGCGCGAATTTGTACAGTTGTCTGCACAGTATCGATTGTACTCCTCGATCAAGGACCAAATCGAGAGTCTATCGGCGGGACTATACGAAATCATCCCTAAGGAACTTCTTACCATCGTACGTCACTTGTTTTTGGGGGTTTCTGCACCAACACATTTTCTCTGTAGTTCAACGAGCAAGAACTCGAACTACTTATCTCGGGAACGCCTGACATTGATGTCGACGAGTGGCGGGCAGCGACCGAGTATAATGGGTACACTAGTTCGGATCCTAACATCGTTTGGTGGTGGCGTGCACTCAAGTCGTTCAACCGGGAGGAAAGGGCGAAGGTCCTCAGTTTCGCAACGGGCACGTCGAGAGTACCCTTGGGCGGCTTTGTCGATTTGCAAGGCGTGCAGGGTACTCAGCGCTTCTCCATTCATCGCGCGTACGGAGAGTCCGATCGCCTGCCTCAGGCTCATACATGTAGGTCACCTCTGTTGTGATCTTCATTCACTTTGTCTGAATGTCGTTTTCCTTTTAGGCTTCAATCAAATTGATCTACCTCAATATTCTTCGTATGAAATGCTCAGACAGCAGCTGCTGTTGGCCATTAACGAAGGAGGAACTGGATTTGCTTTCGCGTAAATAGATCGTAGTTTTCACACACCAGATATTCAAAATCCACACCATATTGTATTACCAGTAGCACGTTATCCCTTTTTTGTTGCACTCTCTCCACAATGATATTTGAACTTTGTTTTGCTTGTAAAAATGATCGTCTGACCTGCTTTGATGTCGAAGGTTACTGTAATAGGTAGTAGTCGTGGTATCAATTTCATCTTTCTTTCATCTACATTCTTCGTTTTTCTATCTCTAAACCGGGTATGGGCTCCAGCTTCAAGGTCCTTGAAGCTTGAAATTTGAAAGCTTGAACACTCGGTACGTCTTGCCCGGTCTACACAGATACCGTAATCTCAGTTATTGAACTCTGATTTCGAGTCGACCATTGTCATTTTCAAGTCCTGACAGTCATGTCAGGCAATACCAGCACTGATTTGAAACCAAGAATTATGAGCACTGCTTACATAGGTTTAGTCTATGCGATTACTACAATACACAGGATGAAATCTTTGGCAAAAGCGATGATGGTAGTAGTACAGTCCAAAGTTGCAGATAGATTGGTTTGCACGAAATTCGTGAACATGGAATGTCCCTTTTTGTACGGACAATGGAAGGTAAGGTATGACAGAATGTCAGAATGTCAGAAATTACGAGAAAAGGATTTAACGTTTAACAACTATGGACGACGATTGCGACGAGATTTCTTGGATGGCCGCGGAATTTCTACTGGCTGCTGGCATACAGGACACCGCCCAGACACGTCCAAAAGCCACGGGTCCAAACATGTTTTCTGGAAAGAACAATCAAAGAAGTGCTAACACAAGCGTGAAGACCCACGGCTTACATGAAAAGCATGGCCGCATGGCAGCAAACGCAGCGGCTGAGCACCGTCGCCGGCATCTTCGAGTCGCAGTTGGTCCCTTTCCTCCTCATTAATGTCTTCAACGGGAATCCACTGACTGGTTTGCGATATTCGTCCATCCGACCCTGCGGATTCATCAATAGGCGGCGCTTTCTGCTCTGTGGCTTCCGTTAGCAGGTCTTGCGGCTTCTTATCATCTTGTTCAGCATAGGAATCCCTCCCAGAGTGCGCATGAGACGCTCGGTTAGGCTCTTCGAAGTCCATGAGACAAATCGCGCAGACAGCACGATTGCCTTCGAGAATCACGAAAGGCAGACCACTATTCTCCCAACGGTCCTCCCACGTCGAGCCAGCAGGCGCATCCGTAGCACCTGAAGGCTTTTCTGTAGTAGAAGCAGACCTTTCCTCGGCTGTTTTTTTGCGCTGGCGTCTCAAAAACCTGAATCTCCGTCTACGTGCCTTCTCGGGTTCAGCCGTGGGCGCGAGTTTCGGCGGATACGTGTGTGCGACCTCAGGAATTTTGACCACGTCTTGCAAAGGTGCATCCGGCGGCGGCGGTATGTATATGACAAGCGGTATGCAGTCGACAACAGACCTCGGGAGCTTGCCGACTTCGGGCTTGATCGCGCCCGGATTCTGCAACGGATGGCGGCCCGTACATATCAGTAGAATGTTCCACAGTAACTGAAGGAGAGAAAGGATAGGATTAAGCAAGCAAGAATGTAGCTGATCAATAAGATGGGAGGGAGAAAGCCGACTCACGAAAAGGATAGGTGCCAAGATGAAGACGATGAGTCCAAGAATGGCCACCTCCAGTACCATAAGGTACATGATGCAGAGAATTCCGAAGACTAGCCACCAGAGATGTGGTGCATCATGGTAGCAGGTGTCCAGTGACGTATATATCATGATATGGGCCGTCAGGAACCAAGACAGAGTGATAAGCGAGGAGAGCATGGTCAGACTTGGGAAAGTTCAGTTCCAGGACAGGAAACATGGTTGCATACATACCGGGCATACATGCGGGTATGACGCAACAGAGTGCTGTTCGATTGAGAATTTCCAGCTCCCGCTGCAGCTGCCCCTGTACTTGAAGCATGAGCATTATCCGAATTACCGCCACCAGTCACTCCTGATCCATTTTGTTCAGGATCCGTACTGTAAGCCACATCATACAATGATGAGGGGATATTCAGAAAACGACATGGACGATGATCGGAACTCACGAAGCACGCTCTCGGGCAACCTTTTCTCTTTGCCACGTCCAAACTGCCAGACCAGTCGTAATCAAGACGCGCGCTATCCACACACAGCTCCAGGCGCCCAAACGCCCGCAGACCTGCCACTCATTGAGCGGTGGTGAGCTGTGAGGACTCAAACTCTTCGATGCGACAACACAGATGGCCACGATAATCGTAACCTAGTTGGCCTCGTCAGCACGAGTGCACACGAGAAATTGAATCTACTACTGACCTGCGTGATACCCCATACTAAATTCCAACACAATGTCACTAGCGATCGTCGAGCCCGAGACGCTCCACGCCCGATGCCAAGAAATAGTAGGATACGGCGATGAAGAGGCCGTCGCAGGTAAATCCTGGCCACCACGGGATTGTCGATGCTAGTTGAGGTGCCGGGCGTAACAATTCCCTGAGCGCCTCCAGCTTCGTTCGGACTAGCAATATCAGCCGTAGGAGCAGTGTGGACGGGGGGCGGTGCTACTGGTAATACCGCTGGCGACGGCGATGGAGAATCGGCAGGTTTGTCAAGAGAGGGGTGCGTCTCGAAATTGAGATTTGTTGCTACAGGCGGTAGAACTATCGGACCCGACGAAGCTATCGCAGAGACGACGATATCGTTCTCAGAGCGCACTCGACGTATTGGGAGGGGTGCAGACATGATTGTTGGGAAGGAAAGAACACAGATCTACGCGTTGAGGGCGCGACAACTAGAAGAACCACATCAGCTTCAGTTGCATATTGATCAGTCGAGGCAAGTGATGTGAAAGAACGCAAACAAAGACAACCGCACATGAACGCAGAGCTGTACCCGATTTCCAAGTGCTAGGGCTTCGAGAGACTGCGTGTAGATGGCGCATAAGCTAGAACATCGGATTATGCATTCACGCAAGCCCAATATTTACAACGACCTTCCAACGCCGGACCAAAGGAAATTTGGAGACTAGCCCACCTACAGATTGCTCTTTGCTCTCGAAGATACGGAGATGTCGATTCTGGTGCGGAGATGATGCTGTTAAAAGCTGCTGAGATGTGGGGCTTCGTGCGATGCAAGGCGGTTGTTGATTGGTATATTGTTCAGTGCTCGACACGGTAAACAGTACGATGCATGTCAGCTTGAACGAAGAGCTGAGATAGAAGGTACGACCGACAAAAGAGTATCCGAAAGGTGAACACCAGTGTGACTCATCGCGTATACTTCCCCATTTATCATTCGATTTCCGTTTTTAGTAGTCTTAGGACGAACTCGGCTCATGGCTTTGTCTGTCATCTTGTAGTCGATGCGCCGTTTCTCTCTTCTGGGTTCAGCTTGTAGATCGTCTGTATGGAGGAAGTCAACCGTACATATCTCCTCTAGGTCTTTTGCAACGTCTATGCCCCGGCCTAGCCCGCCATTTCGCAACCATACCCGCTGGCTCGCCACCGCACTGGTCTTCTCGGGAGGCTCTTATATCGCATATGAAAAGTATCAGCCATTTCGTCACTCTATTCTAGCTGTCGTCAGATGCTCTCGTGTTGCACAAGCCGCCGTACTGGGTATTGTCGATTACAAGTGGACGTTCTCTCGGACTTATGAGTCTGACGAACAGCGCAAGAAAGAGTACTCGTACGTGCAAAATTTTCTTTTGGCGTGTGACCCATAGTGATCATCCTCCACTTTAAGAAAATGTCACTCGCGCAGTGCACACCGTCTGCTGAAGGCTCTCCTTGCCAATGGTGGCATTTATATCAAGCTCGGCCAGCACCTCGCTGCCGTCTTCATGCTTCCGACGGCGGGTCTTGTCCTCTTCTTATGACATTGCGATCGTTTTCCGATACATTGTTCTCTGTTTTGTTGTATATACAGGAATGGACATTGGCCATGCGGCCTTTACAGGACCGTTGTGACCCGACGCCCTGTGAGAACATTGAGCAAATGTTTCTGTCCGACATCGGTGTCTCCCTCTATGATCTGTTTGATGAGTTCGACCCTAAGCCGATAGGCGTCGCAAGCCTTGCGCAGGTACACGCCGCCCGCCACAGGGCGTCTGGTCGCAAGGTGGCCATCAAGGTGTGGCCCAACTACGTAGCGACACGTTCACTGTGTGCTAACCGCGTGAACGACTAGTTCCAACACCCTCATCTGCTAGAGTTCTCGGAGATTGACATGGAGACCGTAGAAATTGCATTAGGTAAACACACCTGTTTTGGTTTGAACAACTTCGGATGTTTCACACGACCACACAGGATGGATCAAATACTGGTTCGAAGACTTCGAGTTCACCTGGCTTGGTGTGGGTTTCCCCTTCAGCCAACCGTCTTCTGCACGAGCTTGCTGACACTTCACGGCAGGAGGAAATGCGTGCCAGCTTGCCGAAGGAATTGGATTTCGTCAACGAAGCGCGCAACGGAATGCAAACTGCAAAGGACTTTGCCGGCATGCGTACATCGTTGCACATTCCTGAAATCATCGCCGCTTCGAAGCGTGTTCTCGTTATGGAGTACATCGACGGTGCACGTATTGACGACTTAGCTTACCTGTCCAATACTGGCATCGACCGCAACAAAGTCGCAGTAGAGCTTGCGCGCATCTTTGATCAAATGGTCTTCGTTAATGGATCCTTTCACGCTGTGAGTTCGCCTGCCATGAATGTGGAATTTCATCAGGAAACCAATCTATCTCGTTACTATCTCGCAGGACCCTCATCTAGGTGACTTCAGAGCGTTCTGGTACTTTTTTTTCGTCTTAACAAATGTCCAAACTAGGCAATCTTCTCATACGCCCTGCCCCTCCCGGTTCGCGATCTCCATACAACTTCGAGATTGTGCTGCTTGACCACGGACAGTACTTTGACATGGATGATACGCTGCGGGTGAACTACTGCAAGTTCTGGCTTTCGCTTATTCAGCCGGCTACGCCCGAGGTCTTGCAGGAACGCAAGCAGCTCGCGCAGATTGTTGGGAACATCGGGCCTGAACTAGTGGGTGATTTCATCTGCGTATACTCAATTTCCTCTGTTTCGTCTCAAGCTTTTCGACTAACGCTCGTTTTAATGATATTATGCAGTATCCTGTCTTTGAGGCTGCACTTACCGGCCGTGCCGCGATGACGGGCTCCTGGGAAGAGGGCGAGGGCGCGCCGCAGTTCCACCGCGCCGGCAGCATGATGGATATGTCGCCGCAGACACAGGCTGAGACGGACGCCATCCGGAATGCCGTCGCCAACAAAGAGGGCCTTCTTGGCGACGTGTTTACTGTCCTGCGGCGTGTGCCTCGGCGCATCATCATGGTGCTGAAGCTCAATGATCTGACTCGGTGCGGCGTTCGACTACATTACGAGTCTGTTCCGCGGATTACTGAATGCAATGAACATACATACAGGAGTCTTGACTATGCGCTTGCCACGACTCACTCCCATGTACGTGCGCTCACTCCATTTCATGGTGCACCTGAGGTGACTCACATGAGCAATGGCCAGATTCGCATTTGGCTGATAGCTGCCAAGTATTGCGCGTACGCAATCTGGCACGATGAGCGGAGTCGCTTGTTTGACACCATGAAGGTTCATGGCTTCATGTCGTTCGGGCTTTTGTGGAAGTATTTTGGCGCCTGGTGGTGAGTACCTGGCTGCACAATTGAACAATTTCTTATGGCTCCTCGACGCACTGTTTAGGAAATATACTACCATAACATCAAAAATGACAATCCTCGAGACAGTACTGGATATTCATGCGCGTCTCGTGCTTATGCGTGCATGGATGCAGGGCCTAATGCACCACGGCCTCTCTGGCGCGCACGATGCAGCAGCCGGTTTAGCCTAATAAAAAGTACATATTTTAGCCTTCTCTCTCTGTTTTACACTACTAGCTTGGTCGATGATAATGAAAATAACGTTAGATACAAATGACACCATAAATCATGAAGGCTTCGCGGCACAAGGTCAGACAAACATTTATTTGCGCTTCTTCTGCTCCTCAAATAGTTTGTCGATGATCGGAACACTTTTCTTGAGTATCTTCCACTGCGTGTGCATCATAAGACTTGGACAAGCTGAGCAGTCCGCTAAACGAAGACGCACCTCGTCTTCCGCCAGAGAAATGCCCTTCTTGCCAGGCTTCATCTGGCCGCCCGCATCATAATACTCGCGTATGTCCACCAGCACCGCCGCCTTGAATTTAGTCACTCCAACGCGTCGCTTGCGCCCTAAATCTATGTACTTGTTGTCGCCGTCGCGGAGCACAACCACTTTCCCACCACCGTCATCCTGTGCGTCGTCTTCATTTCCACTGCCCTCGCCGGCAAGCGCTGACTTGGATTTGGGCGACTAGGAGAGTGTTTCATGGGTATACAAAAGCCCTCATTTGGGGGAACAGGCGAGCACATACCTTCATTTCCTTGGTCTTCGGAGACTCGCGCTTCTGCTTTTTTGCAGACTAGAGATACTACAGGTCAGACAAGTAAACTTGACCAGCTCGGGTTTGGAGTCATACCCTACGCGCTACGTATACAGGCTCGTCATCTTCTGAGCTCTCGTCGTCTTCAGGCTTGCGCTTTGTAGCCTTCTATGCGTTACATGGAAAATTATCAGGTGTTCGCCGAGTCCAGAAACGCAACGCACCTTGCTGCTTGCGGACCTCTTGCCGGTGCGGGGTCCTGAATCATTAGACTGGTAATCGCCGTCGCTTTCTTCGAAACTCTCGCTTTCAGAATCGGCTTTGCGCTTTGGGGCCATGGATATCAACGATCAGACGATACGGGCGCTTATAGAAACGAAGGCAAGCTTCAAATGAACAGTCCAAGCAACAACTAAAGTTTGACGTCGCGTCACGCGACGCTGATCACCGTGACGCGTCTGAAAGTTACGATCACGTGGCGCTTCCGATGCCGGCCAGGCCCAATTTGAATTTACTACATAAGAGGCTTACTAAAGAGGAAGTGTGGTCGCGATCAGCTGACCGGCCGGTCGTCACGTCGAGTTGTTCCGAAGTTGTCAGCAGCGTAACTCAACATTTACTATCCTTTTCTCTGAACGGCCATCCGCCAATGTCTTCATCACAAGACCACTCCACTGCTCCACTATACACCTCAAAACGACGAGCTACCACCCGAAGTGCTGGTGCAGATATTCATGTTCGGCCTGGAAGCAAATGCAAATTTCATGGACTTGTGGCGCTGTTCCTCTACAGCGTCTCGCATGTGCTTCTCAGCGGAGTATCCCACGATACCAGTCTGAAGACCAGATTAACAATGGTTTTACTAAGCTGCTGTGTTTCTCAGGCGCTATGCGACACTGTATACCCCCTCTTTGTGGTCTAAAATTGTTTGCAAGAAGCACTACAAGTGCCGTTCCACCGAAGGCGTTAATGTTTGGCTGGATCGCGCAGGGCACCATCCGTTGACCGTGGATATATATTATCGAAACCCTAAGTCATCATCCAAGCTGTTGCGCACGCTAGCCAGCCGGAGCACGCAGTGGTCCGAATTCTCTTTAAGAGCCGCGAGGCATGCATGGGAGGGTGGCGTTGGCCTAATCGAAGGTCGTCTCACTCGTCTGACACGCCTTTTCATGGAAGGTCCCTTATCCGCCACCACTTTGTTCGCGACGGCACCTTGCTTGACGCACGTACACATCACTATGTGGCATAATCCATATGTTGAATGTCGTCTCCCGTGGTCACAGCTTGTGTGTTATGAAGGTCCCGCCTACGCGACTTATTCTGATACCAACACAGTTCTGCCTCTGCTGGTCAATGTACGCACCTGCAAACTTACTGCATTGTCAAACTTCGAGCCTGACGAGCTCGACCGTGGCTCCACCACGGTGCTCCCTCATCTTGTGACGCTCCATCTTGACATAGCCCTTCCATCGTACACGCTTGAGGGTATCATCGCACCGAAACTCGAGCATCTGTGTCTATTCCTGATGCACATCCCGCCATCGACAGAAAGTGTTGCTCTTGCGGATTTCTTGCACCGTTCGTTGTGCCCTCTGCGTGCCCTTCACCTCGATGTAGCCTATCTGAAGGATATGGATAGCATCACTGCGCTGTTCAACGAGTGCACGGGCGTCGAAGAACTGGGCTTGCGGTACCTTCTTGATTGGCGCGACGCGATGCACACTGTTCTCCACGCACTTGATCCCGGTCGCTCTGCGAATGACACCACAGTCTTTCTGCCTCGTCTCCTTCGTCTACACTGCTCCATAACCGGCTTCCCTTCAGAGCAGACTTTGTTAGAGATTAGAGGCTTGGCCTCCCTGATACGCGCTCGCGCCTACGGGTCTGAGCGGTATCTCCCTTTGGAGAAGGTCAACGTTATAGGCGGGGTAACCCAAAAACCCATCCAGACATTCGGAGACTTGTGTGATGTAATCGTCGATATTGAGGCAGTTACGGTGACTTGGGATGGACCTCGCGGTATTCCTTTCGATGAGCTCGAATCGCTTCCCTTGCAGGAATTCGAATGTTATCCCACTTCCGACAGCGAACTAAGCAGCTATTAGTTGCGACTTGTGAGATTCCTGATTCCGTACATATATCGATCTCATGAATAAATTAGTTTCAGGTCATCCTTTATTGTCCACGACTGGTGTCCGGCGTGTACGACATTGGCTTGGCATTTTTGACGTCGATCAGCAATCATTCGTCTCCTGCACATCCAAAAGTTACACGAACCCATTGCAATGCTGTTATGCGATAATCGATCCACTTCGGCCTTCGTCCATGCAGCAATCAAGTTCCTTTCCCATAAGCACGCTCGTGGCGGCCCAGAGCATGAATACATCCACTATCCACGACGTGTTGACCCTCAAACTGTGCTACGGATACAGTACTGAATCAAGAGGGAGGGGTTTGCACCCTATGGTGCTTTCGGTCAAATTGTCTTCGAATACATAAAACACACGATGTACAGAAAACGAGATGATGAAAAAGGGCTCTCTGCGCAGCTATAAAATTTATCCAGGGGACACAGAAGAAATTTCCAGTTTCCATTATAGATACAATTCCGACGTAGGTTAACGTTGTCGCCTAGACGTAATATTATTGGATCGAGTTAGAACAGGTTAGTTCACGTATGTTATGGACCTCTGGCTACTCCTTTCCATATCTAGGTATTTTCGAAACAGGGCTATAAAAGAAATGCAACGCTAACAACATTGATGGTAATTGTTTTCTGCTACTGACAGAAAATTCTTGTTCATTCTTCGGATCTGTGAAGTGTCTCAGCACCCCCGCATAGGCCACTGTGCATCATTCTGGCGTAAAACCAAGGAACCATACACTACCCAAGGTCATGTTGTTCAACGTTGCCTATAACCCACGCCGTCAATAGGGTCACTTGCATCACAGCGATGACATGTCAATTTTAATTTTGGTGTGACGATGAGCACTGCGGTCCTCGATTTTCCCTCTTCTGGCTGTTCAGCTGTATCTAGAATGCCATACATTGCTTATGTAGTCCGTCCGTGCATTATTCAACCGTTGCCAGTATGCTAGAGATATCTACACACATATTTTTGGATCCCCTTCCGGTGTCCACGACTTCGCCAGCGCTTGGCCCAGCGACATGATCATGACAGTAGCACCGAAGGCGCAGCAGCAGACAGCTGGCAGCTTCTTACGACTGTGCCAAGGATACTTGGGGTCAATGAGGATGATGTAGCATGCAGTAGGAAAGATATAGGCGAGTGCGGTAGCCGATACACCCCCTGTGATCTCGAGCGCGACCCCGAGGTCGCAAGTAATAAGGGACACTGTTACTCAACTCAGTTGTCATAAATGTAGATGACTGAACACTTACCGAACAACGCTGCTATAAGGATAACGGATGTAAAGAAGAAGTGTCTTTGAGGACTAAAGCCCTCATCGGAAAAGAAATAGTCCTCAATGACCTAAAACTTACCTTGTTAGCAACACCGAGAAATAGAAGCACTGTGGCACGAACCTCTCTACAGACAAACAACTCAAGCGGCAAAGTCGTGAACATGTTTAATCCAAAGCAAAAGCGTGCTATATTTATAAGCGTATCATCCTGCAGATAGGCCATTTTTAATGAGCGACTCGCACTCAGATAGATGTTCTTACTGATGGAAAATTATTCAGTATATTTCCCTGCGTTTCGTCCGTGAAGACGAGATACGCAGGTATCGCCAGAGTACAGCATGCGACAAGCGATACCAAAGTGGAGATATGTGTGACTCTCGCGAAGCGGTCTAAGGTCGGCTTCCTCAAGCTCCCATAAATCAGCAATGAATTGTGGTGACAAACTAGGAGCCTTAAGAAAAGATAACAATTGCAAGATGAACGGTGCAGCTCACCGAAGGCAAAGCTAATAACGCCAACCGCCTGGAAGATTCCCGGCTCAATGAATGAAAACCGTTTGGATGGGTCACCCTTGAGCGCGGGCGACACTTGAGGGCCTCGTGTGCATACTGCAATGACGATTATAAGCATGGATATGAGGGCCAGCCCCGATGCTCTGGATAGTTTGTGAATGTCTCGGTGCAGAGACAGTGGATAAGAGACACAGATGGTACAGATAGCGATGACAAATTGCCGGTTAGTGAGCAGCGACAACACGGGTATCGTATACAACGTCGGGAAGACCGAGCGGATGACATGGGGTATCGTATCACCAATGATGATGCCAAAGGCACACATACCTAGTTAGAAGAAAATGTGTTAAAGGGAAAGGACTGTTTCAGGTGAATAATTCGTACCACCGAACGCAAAGGTGAATTGGAAAAAGGAGACAGCGGCTCGACCACTGGAACCGAAGCAACGGTCCATAATGTCGAGGTAGGAATTCGCGCCGCTCAGTTTAGCGTTGATGACAATAAGTCTTATGGTCCAGTCCGTGACGGCGCATAAGACCACCAAAAGAACTAATCCAGTGAAGAAGCCAGCTTGGCTGACAGCATAAGGAAGACCTGGAGTAAACGGTTGCTTCAATTAGAGGACAGGCACTATATAGATATCTTTACCTATTATGCCTAATGAATTCGTCAAAACATGTCCACAGCATATCAAACGGTATAAATATAGCTTACCAGCACCTAATATTGAGTTAGCCATGTTCGCTACAGAGTCGAACACATTTCCTCCAAATGTGCGCTTCGCAGAAAGCGCGTCGAGGTCTATTGACGACTCTCGCAGATTTGAATGCATTGGAATAGAGTCGTCCACATTAACCAAATGTCGATCTCTGAATCCAGATATTAATGGTGCGGCTCGTCGGGAGGTCGAGCTTTCTGGCGTTGTCAAGCTTTGGAGAGGATGCGAAAGGTCATCAATGTCATCGTCTATATCATCGGAATCCAACTCGAACTCTAATCAACCGTTGAAATACGTGGGAAAGAGCACGAAGGACAAGAAGACAAGACTGACCGGTCTCCCGACTGACTATGGTTGACCTAAGGGGAGGGCCGATAACTTGCACGTCATCCTGAAAGCGAACGGTATGCGGTTGTTTCGCACGGTGTTCGTCATCAGGTCTGTTTACGACGCCAGATTCGTCGAGGTCATCGTCAGAGTCATCGACCAAGAACAAAGTGTCGCGAGTAGTGGCTTCAGGCAAGTCTTCATGCGACTCAGAAAGCAACGGTTGTCTGAGAGCCTGATCCCTCGAACTAGAGTCTTGCATTGAATAGACCTAGCAAACTAGCGACATGCAAAGCCCAGAAGATATCCAGACCGTGAGCAAGATACGATACACGACGACTAGAGGATGGGGATGTGGCAGATGTGGCATAAGCTCAGGTATTGTGGTCGCGATCACGTGCCGGCGTGGCAGGGTTTCCCGAACTCCGGGTTTTCCCCCCTCTGGCCCATTCCTTATGACAACCCCCATCCCCCGCCCCTCTTTTTTCTATAGTGGTGCCAAAGGCCGTATGCCGGCGGTGCCCAAGTTGACCTCCCACCACCTACACTCCCACAGTACCCCTCACTGGAGGGTAAAGTATATACATCAACACTTCACATTCACTGGGATCTGGACATTCTTGGTGGTACTTCTACAGTCTACAGCCCATGCACACAGCATGTCTTGGTACATTAGTCTTACCTCCAGCGCTTTACAAATACAAGAGTCGAAAAAAAAATCACAATCATGTGTACTTGACACAATAATGAATATCATCCTCTTCCTCAGCTTCTACTGGAAATACATAACATGGATGATCGTACACAGCGTTCAGATCAGGTATTTAATAAATTGAACAGATCAAGCGGAGCCAACGGCCTCCTTCAAACCAGCAATGTCGGCGAGCTTCTCTATACGGGCGCCTTTTGCCATGCTCTCTGACGCCAAAAGAGGGGAGACGTCTAATTCTGTGTAACTTTGCCATAAACCACCAACCCGTTCAGACGGCAGCTCTTCAGAAGAACCAGGGGGGTCAAAAACTAACAGCCATATCGCGTCGTAGCCGCCGGCTAAGGTAGGGCCATTGAGCTATGTAATTTCTGCAATACCTAGACAAGGTATCTCACCTCCAGGAACACCACCACCTATCACACCAGGGAGACTAACACATGCGTCCAGGAGTTTTGTTTGCTCGATTGGTTCAATAGGCACGTCACAAAGGGTGCCCATTTCACGCATCTTGCCACGAATAGACTAAAGAGAGAAGGGAATGTCACGGAATGAGTGTTTTCAACCGTATTCAACGCACCTCTGTCGTATTCCGGACTTTGACGAATGCAGATATTACAGGGTCTTTTGACATCGTCAGGGTTGACCACTGTAACAAGATAAATTATGAAGAGATAGATTCGGGGACATTGTTTACTGACCTCAGATGCCGATAACGAAGCTGCATGCGTCACTACATCAATGTAAGCTTTCTCATTCCGAGAATATAACTCTGATAGCTGCAGCAGCGTCTTTGCGAGCTCTTGGTTGAGGCTGTCTAGTGTGGTCCATAATGCATTGGCTAACAAGAAATGAAGACAGGTTAACGGAGTTTCCAGAAGGTGCAATACCTGTGTCTCTGCTCTCCTGCCTCCACTTGAGAACTTTCCCAACAAGAGAGGGTGTGTCGCTACCGGCGTCAACGTCGGCGAGCATCATTCGCGTCAAAGGAGGCAACTTGAAGTCTCCAATATTGTAATTCCACTCCGAATTCGACGGAGAAATGACAGGGAACAGAGGGACCACCTCAGAGAAGTAGGATGTTAGGTATATATAAAAAAGCATTAACAAGTTTCCTTCTTACCTGGTCGTCCATAAGTGGTTGAATTACGGACGCCTGGAAGCGCGTGTACAAGTGGCTTCCAAAGACCGCCGCGGCCACGTCAAACCCACTGCCCACCTTACCCTGCGCAAAACAATGCACATATTGCGCAAGGTTGTGTGCAAGGCGACGACCCTGGTTGTCGCCCTCAGTCAAGGATGACTCAGGAATGACTTGCAGGTAAACGAGTAAGGCAGAAACAAGCGATGTGATGAGCGCCGCGGATGACCCCAGCCCAGTCTTATGTACATTCGCAAGTTCAACGCCCGTATAAGCAAATGGCGTAAGCTTGGAAAGTGACTCCAGAGTCCGCGGTAAATTGCGCGCTTCTAGCTATAATTTCTGGATAAGGTAATGAATTTAGAGGCATTGGGGTATCCTTGACACACCTGTGCGCGTTGGGAATAGAAGTCATTCCCGCCGACGATCGCAATGTCGGTGCCCTTCGACAGAATGTCTTTTACAGATGAAGCCCCTTTGACTTCAACAGCGAGCGTGATCGTCTTTTGGAGAGCGAGATGTACGAACTTATTCTTGCTTGCGCTGCAAAAGCTCATACGATGACATTTCGGCAGATTGACGGCTTCGTCAGAATCTCACTTTTCGGGAGAGGGCTCTACAGTGACTTGGGCAGCGACAGAGGAAACATTGTAGTCCCATGTCGCGTTGGTGAATTGAGGAGAACGCACGCAGATACGGCTGGTCGTCGAGGTCTCCGCACGGATGACGGTGTAGAACCTGGAAGAGGTGGACACAACCAAGCCGGAGTACGCGGGGTCCAGGACAAGGTATCCGCCAGCGATAAGAACCTTTCCAGGTGCAGATACTACGATGGGTGTGCCCATGATGCACAAGGTCCAGGTCGACGGACAAGCAGTCGTGTGAGGGTGGGCCGCAAAAGCAAGATCTCGCTCGAGCGATAAATATGTAGATTGCTATCAAAAAGCAGGTATCAATTCAATCCAATCGCGATGTAAGTATGTACTCCAGTACGTACAACAGGAAGACCGGTATCAAGAGCTTGCCAACGATTTTCAGTTAATTGAAGTCTCTGAAGGCTCTGAAGCCATCCTGTAAGAAGTTCGGGGTCGAAGTCGAAGTTGATAAAAACACGCATCCGCTGCGATCACATTTCTATTTTCTGCTTGGCGACTACGATGACTCAAGCTACAAGCTTAAGGTGGCCAGCTGTCAGTAGATTTTAAGTCACTGCATTTGGCACCTCTCGGTAGGTCAACGACAGGCGACAAGAAAATGTGTTCATTTCGGGATAGACCGACTTGAAATTACTATGCAGGCCTACGAACACATACATACAAGTCATCTCCCACCTTGAGCAAACCACTGCTTTTGCCGTCCGCAGGTCTCGATAGTGCATCCAGGACACCTCAATCCCATCTGTACACTAGTCGGTCCACAACTTCCTGAAGCGTGGTCACGAAGATGCTTTGTCACTATGTCTGCCAGAGCGCGAATGAAAACAGGAGACTGGTTTAACGACTCCGCCCGGTAGACCTCCATGCCGAGCTGGCGCATGGATAATTAGCGTCGTATGCGGCCATTCGGCATTCAATTTTGGACGCACCTTTCTTGCGTGCGCAATATACTCGTGATCCAGTTCGAACAGCGTCTCTATGTGGTCACTGGTGAAAACGATGGGAACTAGAACGACTTGCTTCCGGTGGTGTTTCGCTAGTCCCTTCAGCGCGTCCAATGTCTGTGGTCCCATCCACGCAGAGGGCCCGACTTGAGACTGCCATACTAGCCGGTAAGGATTTGAGTTTCCAAGCCGCTCCATCACAGCCGACACCGTCGCGGAGACTTCCATAACATACGGGTCTCCACG
The DNA here is from genome assembly GCA_000934395.1 of Fistulina hepatica ATCC 64428. Lineage (NCBI taxonomy): Eukaryota > Fungi > Basidiomycota > Agaricomycetes > Agaricales > Fistulinaceae > Fistulina > Fistulina hepatica. Next base: position 671,752 of record KN881676.1, read on the forward strand.
GTTGATAATAGACATGGGTAATGAGTGCGCAGAGAAGAGAATTACAGTGTCATCCCGAACGGACGGATGAAACTTTGTGAGCGCAGCTTCTACATTTTGTGCAACAGCCTGGACGTCAAAGGTCAGCTCCACCAAGTGGTAATCGAATAAAAATGATGCACCTCTATGAAACCAGGATGAATGCCCCAGCGATCAATGACGCTCCATTCGATGTTCCCGAACTCTGACCTTCGCCTGTAGATCTCGTTCAAGCTACTTCCAGTCGTACTACAACTATAGTGAGGATATTGTGAGAAGGCCACTGCCCGTCTTACTCCATCTAGCTTCATTTGTTGTGCGGTCGCCTGGGTGAGGGGATTTGCATAGCGGAATGCAACATAGGCCTTATGTGGAGCTGTTTCTGGATGTAGTTCATCGAGCAATGCGGCCATGCCTTTGCCTTGTAATTCCGTGTATTTTAGAATGGGGGAGCCGCCACCAATAATTTCGTATTGTTTCTCAATTTGAGGCGCTCGGCGTTTGGCGATGAAAGGTGCACTCCAGCGCCGAAGAGGCAAAGGAATGAGATCGCCATCTGAAAACATATTTCGGAGAAAGCTATATGTTTCTGCAACTGTGGACGGTCCCCCCATGTTAAGCATTACAATCGCTTCATTTGTGTGAACAAGAGATGTAGGGCGACAAGTTTGCACAGGCTACACACCGGTTGGCCTGGGACGCGTGTGTTGATTAGCTGTGACTTTGCCTTAGCCTGGAACTACGCTCACGGTTTGTTCGCTGTTCGGAGGTTATTCAGAAACGCCAACGAGCGTGTGTGAGGCCGCAGTATTGTCCGCGAAGGGCAACAAAATAATTTCGACATCCTGGCGACAAGAGCCTCACTGAGGAAGAGGGAAAGCTGGATTCAACGCGATTTACGTAAGACCGGAAAAGCGAACAAGCTCATTGGCTTGCCAATTTCCAAACGAGTGATCTCCGTGTCTCGTGACAACGGCGTCATAATTTCCCCGTCAGTGGCAGTGTCGATCGACGATCGATCGTAATCTGAAACTGTGCCCCGCTCGTGTACTTACCGCTTCACGTCGTGCCTTCACGTTTTTCTGACATTTCCTTAGTATTTATTTCAGAGAAAGTGCTTGTTTTTTCCAATAATTAGAATCGCTTGCGGTGGAACCAAGCCACAAATCTGGACAGCCTGCAGTTCAAGTGATACGCGCACCTGACGGAGTCAGGGGTTTGAGATGTCGCGTCTGATTTCACGCCATTTTTCTCAGGCTGGTCTATTTCTCGCCCTCGTTCTATGCTTCAAATCATGCGTTGTGGCCGGTCTACAAGCTTCGGCGGAAGCATTGGCTACAACGTATTCTCTCACGACGAGCACAACTTTTCCATTTCCCACAGCAACACTCAACTCGTCTGAAGCCCAATCTCACATCGTTGCAAACTGGGCCTTGTATGATGACCGTATTGAAGACGGTGCTGATAATCTTGCGTTTGTCACGAATCCCATCTCCGACTCGTCGTCGGGCAACTCTACGTCAGACATTGTGCTTCAGGTCAAATACCCCGCTGGCAGCTACTCCCACCCAACCGGAGGTGCTCAGTTTTATAACATATGGAACACATCTGACGGCTCCAAGTTTGAGTCTATGTTGCTCTACTACGAGGTGGCTTTCCCGACAGGCTTCGACTGGGTGAAGGGCGGTAAACTTCCGGGCTTGCGTGGCGGTCCTAATGCGAATGGATGCGATGGAGGGAACCAACCCGATGGCTCGGACTGTTTTAGCACGCGGTTGATGTGGCGGAGAGCCGGTGCTGGAGAGGTATACGCATATATCTTGACTCCTAACGACTTGTGCAATGAGAAGTCAATTACATGTAATTCGGATTACGGTGTAAGGCAAGTGCGTACTAAAGCCCAGTTTAATAATAATGTACTGATTAGTAGGAGTAGCATTGACACCGGGTCTTTCAGCTTCGGCGCTGGGCAGTAAGTCGCAGTTCTTCCATCGAACTGGATTACCTCTAATTAACCTCGTACTAGATGGAATAGTGTAGCCTTGCTCGTGCAAATGAACAATCCGGTCGATATTGCAAATGGAAATGTGGAACTCTAGTGCGTCTGTGTCTTGCTACATTTTGCTCAGATGCTCACCACTCATGCGCTCATGGGTAACAGCTACGATGATCTCCAAGTCATTTCTCAACAGAACCTCCAGTTTCGCGCCAATACTTCTATATCCGCAAACGGTTTATTTTTTTCGTCCGTTTTCCACATCAGTCATTATTTCCCTCCGCTTATGGCGTCTTGAACAGGACATTCTTCGGTGGTCCGTTTCTACGCTATATTAGGTCATCCGCAACTACTCACGTTGAACAGGGTCGGACGACAGCTGGGCCACACCGAACACGACATATGCATACTTTCGCAATTTCCAGATGTGGGGTGGTTCGACACCGTCCACCTTATCCGGAACTAAGGTCAAATCCAGCGTAATTCACCGACTGTCCTTTTCTGGAGATAGAATGCTTTCCATGCTCCTGTCCGTCCTGATATCGTTGTGGATTTGAATCTCTTTACATAACGAACAATCCTGGCACTTGATTGAGACGTGTATTCACATCACGACAACAATTTATGACACCTCGGGAGCACACAGACTCCACGGTACGACAGATAATCGTAGAAGAAATTTAAAGACATAACCAAACCAGCCGGTACAGATGTACGTTAAACTGCATACATACATGTAGATTTATAATTGTTATACCAATGATATGAATACCCATAAAAAGACATACAATATAGTAGAGATTGCGTAAAGGATGTTCCATGTGTGCTTGATTGCGCCTTGTGAGTGTATGGAAATGCGACGTGTGTTCATGAAATGCACGAAAGCCAAACGATGATAACAAGAAAATACAAAAAAGCAGTGTGAAATCATCCATTCTACAACAACTCGCTGAAGACGACTCGTCTACCTGTGAACTTACCAACTCTACATGCGACTTCTGGCCTCTGTCATCTGCGAAGACACGGCCTTTGAGATACCGCTGATTGCTGTAAAAATACAATCAGAAGAAATGACAAAGACGCAGTACGAGATACGCACCGCTTTCTAGGGCCGCGCGCAGGAGCGGATCATAATTATATATTTCAAAGAATCGGCCCCACTTGTCGGGATGAAATCTGTAGGAAACCTGTCATTGGTACAAGCGCGGCAAGGCTACAACAGGAAATCGCCACGTAGCGAAGCGTGGAAAATAAATGATTTGAATGGCAAAAAATGGCAGCCCTTCGTCACAGGCGAAGACTTGTAAGGCGAAAAAAAAAATGGTTCCCTTGAAAGTGAAGAATAAAATGACGAAGGACAGAAGACACGTGTTCGGATTGAAGTCGTCATTTAAGAGAAAAGAATAAGCATTCGAAACACAAACAAGACAAATCGAACGGATTAACTGAAGGTGATGTGCTTACCGAATCAGCGTGAGACGCAAGAGCTTGAAATAAGCGTGAGTTGACATGCTTTCTCCGATCTTCGCAAAGAATGGTTCGACGGCCTCGTAGCCGATTTCCGAGGGCTGCACATCGCGCGGGTTTTTCTCAATCGGCCACGGAATCGTCTCCAACGTCAGAGTGTCGCCAAGACCGAGCTTCCATGTGAGCTCGAGGAACTCCGTACCGGTGTGGAAGTATCGTGTAGCTATATCGAACGGCCAGGAGAAGCGATAGGTCTCGCGCAGATTTGCCAGCTGCTCTGCCAAATGCGCTCGGCGGACTCGGTTTCTGTTGTCCTCCTCTTCTTTGGCTGCTTTCTGCGCAGCCTGCTGGTCCTCTCTTTGCTTTCTGAGAATCTTGTCTCTTTCGAGTTCATCGCTGTTTGGCTTGGTCGGACCACGAGTATCGTCTGCTTGGTCTTGCTCAACGGTGGCAGCTTGCTCGCGACGGATCTCCTCCTGAGCACGGGCATCCGCCTCTGCCTTCGCCCGCTCTTGCTCTTGAATGTGAGCTTGCTCCTCTGCGTTCTGCGCTTTGGCAACCTTTTCTGCGAAGGCGATCTCCGCCATCTTGCGACGGGAAGCTGCAATCTCCGCATCATGCAGCTGCTGGGCTTGATGTGCAGCCTCAGCCTCCTCGAAGGCGCGGGCATCCAAGTCATCGTCTATATGATTGCTTTCCGCAATGACACTCTCATCGTCATCGTCATCGTCAGATTCGGGCTCGGGCTCGCGATAATGCGTAGAATCTGCAGAAACAAAACGATGTCATATGGATTATTCCTATGCCAGAACGCAATTGCCTACCAACAACAGGAGACGTTGGTGCGGCGGCATGCCCACCAGCAGACTGTCCAGATGTCTCAGAGTCGGCGGGCCCTCGTTCATCGACAGTCGTTCTCTGACGCCAAGGAGGCGGTAAGCCAAAAGCAAACGACGGAACAAACGGCCCATTGTTGAACGCGAATGGATTGTCAGTAAACCAGCGGTTTTTGTTTTTCTCCCGGCGATCTTGCCGTTCCCTGGTGAATTCAAATTGCATTCTATCGTATTGGCGCCGACTGGCTTCCGGATGCGGACCATCACGTGACCGTTTCATGGAATTGTCTAAATCCATAAAATCTGCCCCTTCGCGAAATAAGGACTCAGAGGCTAAAGAAAAGATGTAGTCAGTCTAACGACGCGTCGCGGTGGACATGACGCGCCTTTGCGTTTGCCAAAAGTCGGAAAAGTGAACTGTGGTGCGGCTGTCGGAATGGTCCCGTCTTCCATATCAATGTCTTCGACGACTACAGCGTCTTCACATCCAAACTTGAACGTGACATTGGTAAAGTTGCAATAGCCATCTGCGCGTGCTGCCGATTTGGTGGTGAGACGTTCTGTTCGGATTTGATTGTGGCCGCGACGAATCTGACGGGTCTGCTCAAGCTCCTGATCACGGTGAATTCCAGCGAATTGTTTGAACGCGGTCTTCTGAGGGACGCTATGTGGTGCGATAAATTCATCTGGTCCATCGGGTAACGAGGATGATCGCGCTTTGCGAACGGGGATGACGCGCGTCGGGCGTAAGTTCGTGAATGGTTTGCGAGTGGTAGAGGACTGCTCATGGGAGCTGGAGTGCGGCACAAACTTCGATTTTCTTATCATTGTGGAATACCGCGCTCCCACAAGGCATTCATAGCAAGGGTCCAGCCTAGCGGCGCGATCAGACTATTGACAGAGGACTGAAGAATCTCATGTACTGCTCACTTGTAGATATCCCACTGATTCTCGTCCATATAAACGAATTGGCTGGACAGTGAATAAACACTTTTGTGCGGTGAAACATTATAAACGTGACAAACTCACCCGCAGATATCGACTGCTCGCGGCCAGGTCCCCTCGTCAGGAATGCCATCATACAGACGGGCATCGGGAACGAAACGCCAGGTTGCGAAAGAGCCATCTGCAAGAAACTCACAGACAATGCGCTTTGTCCTGGATTGCTTGCTCGCGGAGGGGGGGAGAATGGCTGGTGTGCTGGAAGACGATGCCGCGAATGGGTCGTACGTAGCGAAGAGGAGAATGGCCTGCGGGTGTCGAAGAATTCGCATGCGCTGAGCGGAATCGAGAAGGCCTGGACGGGTGCCAGAGACACGCGTTATTGGGGGCTCTTGCATGGCCGATGGTGGTTGAGAACAAGATACATAAACAAGTTGTTCATTCCAGAACGGTTGAAGTGCTTAACTACTGTCGGAAGCAATTGGTTATCCCGTCAATGTCGCCATCACTCCGCGGCCCGCGGGGATCATTTGTATATCCATGACTGGCAACATTTCTCATTATTACTACTATTAGTACGCTCAGAAGTTGCTTGAGACTCCGTATTCTACGCCTCAAGTCGGCAGAGGTCGCCATGGCGTGCGCTCGCCGCAAGTTGTTGCCAATCCACGATCGGAACTTCTGATATGGGCTGGTACGCGCTGTGGCTCGTCTGGCCTGGTCAAGAAAACACTTCCATGGTTGTTTCCCATGTTTTTATCTTTGCGAGGCTGCGCCATTTTTTCAGGTACTGAGAAAAATTTTCGAGGTAATGTACATTCAAATGTGGGTTATTCTATGTCCTGGGGCTAAGCAAGGGTACTTAGTGCAAGCCTCGTGGACGTCCCAGACCGTTCATCCACGTTCAGGCGATGATGATGCACATATCCACAATCACATTTATTTTAGTCTCCCGGAAGAAGACGGGAACGAATGACTGCGCCCTTGTTATCTGGTCATCTGTTCCCTGACACTTGGCTCGGCGAAAGTTCCCCTTAAGCCTGTGCAAGTTTTCGAGTCCTTTGCGTTTGTCATACTAAGTCGAGAGTCGGGTTGAAAGTCAGGTGAACGGTCATCCAGTTGGCTCTGTTCTTCGCTACGACATGCGGTCTGGCTTTCTTATTGCCCTCGTGGTCTGCGCAGCAGAGGTGCTGGCTGCGTACAACCTCGTCAAGGAATTCAGTGGCGACACTTTCTTTGATGACTGGACCTACTACGGATACTGGGACAACCTCACTTCTGGCGACGTGGAGTTCCTGAGTCGCGCAAACGCGACGGCCGACAAGTTGACTTACGTGAACGACGCTGGTCGCGCGATTATCAAGGTTGACAATACCACAGACGTCCTCTATAACTACAAACGCAACTCTGTGCGTCGTTCACAGTAACATCTCGACTCCTACAACTGATGTTACGCGTTCATTACAAAGGTTCGGATTTCCTCGAACGATAGCTATCCTGTTGGCGCAATCATAGTGTGAGCATGTTCGCGTCGTCAAGTTGAATTTTTCTCTTACGCATTTCATAGTTTTGATGCATACCACATTCCTTATGGTTGCTCTGTTTGGCCTTCCTTCTGGACCAAAGGTCAGGGTTGTTTTCTTTTACTCAAAAAAAAAAAACATGATTTAATTTGCTTCTACACAGGTCCCGACTGGCCCGATTATGGTGAAATCGACGTGGGCTCTGAGATCATGCACATGACTCGACAAGGAAAAACTCATTGCGACTCTCCAGATCATTGAGGCGGTTAACTTGATGAACTACAACCAGTACGCGCTGCACGCCCTTGATGGGTGCAACAAGGCCACTAGCGTGAACCAGACCGGTACCACCACCTCAACGAATTGTACCGCGGCTTCTGGTTGTGTCGTCGAGGAGACGAAGTCTAATAGTTACGGCAGCGGATTCGCTTCGGCCGGTGGCGGAGTATTCGTTACCCAGTTCGATATTTCCGGCATATAGTAAGTGCCAGTATAATGCTTTCATATGTTTCATTATTCATTTTTTATCCTTGATCTTCTCGACCTATATTCTGTGCATGTAGTTTATGGTTTTGGACGGTAAGTCAGTAATAGCACCTATCCGTTGTTTGTCATCTGAAGGGCGCCTATAAACATAGCGATCGGACATTCCCAGTTCTATAACGAACGCCACCGACAGTATCGATATCAGTGACTGGGGTACCCCATCGGCGGCGTATCCAAACACTTCGTGTATTATCGACAAGTACTTTGGCGATCAAACCCTCATCATTGACATCACCCTCTGCGGTACCTGTTTTAGTTTCTACTCTTCTGCAGTTTTTTTTCGAGGCTTTCTGACGATTTGCAGGGCGGGTGTTGCTTCGATATACAACGAGACATGTACAGGCCTCTGCGTATGTGCCGTAGTCCTGGACCTTTGGTCCTTAGATTGTTGACTCATGCAATTAAAAGTACCAAGACAACGTCATCGGCAACGGCAGCAACTACGACACCGCGTACTTCGAGATATCGTACATCAAGGTGTACGGCACCGGCAGCGCGTACGCCTCGTCCACAGCTAGTGCCAGCGCCTCCGCAACGAGTACGAAGAGCTCCTCTTTGTCGTCCTCTACGTCGTTGAGCGAAAGTAACGATGCGCTGAAGCTTCTCACGCCCAATCTTCTGCCCCTTTTCCTTGCATCCTTGGCGGTGATATTCGGCATGGCATTAACGCTGTTCATGACCACGACACGCTGAACAAATTTATTTGTGACGAGCTTGCGCCTTCGCGTAGGAAATGCAAACTATGTATGTCTCTGTGCACGTCGTAACCGTAATATGAACAGTAGTTGTAGTGTAGGTGTTTAGGCGTGTTGCAACCTGGACTGATTTCAGATATTGCTTGGATTTCTATACCTGTAGAGCTGTTTATGAACGTTATGTACTCATGCCAGAATGTCGGTCACGCTTTCAGTACTCATTTCATTTGATGTTCAGCTTTATGACGATCCCTCTTTCGAGTCTTTAAAGAGCATCTCGTAGTTGATTGTTGATCGTTGAACGTTGAACACTTGGCTTGTCCAGAAAAGCACATTTATTGTCGAAAATCGGGCCCTGGGTCCGATCCAAAGGGGACCTTTTCGAGGCAAAAATCCACCCATGTCTGATCATAGCAGAGCACAGAAAGTGGTCATCTGGAGGCATGTCATACATTGTAAACTATCTTGGTCGAGAATATACTTCATTTAAACAACACTCGTTCAATGTTCATTAGCGCCGTGTTTACTCTTTTGTCCCATCATGGCTTGCTGATTAGCCAGAATTTGCTGTTGATTCTTGAGAATCTCTTTCTGCACCACATGTATCTGCATAGCCTGCTCGCTCCCACGAATCGCGCATTCGATCTGTTTGGGAAATCATTAATCATGGGCCAGGTATTCACGAGGGAGCAATGATCACAGCGATGCAAGGGAGGATGAAAGCCAGGCAAAAGAAGTGTTAAAAGAAGCGCACCGAAAACATGGAGCACTCATGCGCAAGCTTCTCATGATAGGCCTGGATCTCCCTACTGGTATGCCCTCCAAGCGCCAAGTTCTTCGCCTGCTGGAGAGCGGCCTTGCTTCCGGTCGCTGCGCGCGGAATCTTTTTCTGCACGAACTTGTAGATCTCCTCCAGAAGTCTATCATGGGAAAAATAAATTTGATCCATTATTTATCGGCCGAAAAGCAACACATTTATTGCCAGAGAAAGCCGACCCGATGGAGTCAGAAAAAAAAATCGATCCGTTATGACCAGAGAATAAAGTGAGAAAACATATTTTTTCAGCGAAACAGACAGAAAAAAAAAACACACGAACTCGGTTAGAGGCTTGCAACTTGTCCGCATGGGATTGCGCCTGTCCATTTCCGCCATGACTTTGACGAGGCGTGCGGCGTCTGTAGACAGGTGCTGCAGTTCCGCGTTGTTGCTCTTCACCGCCTGCGTCGCGTATAAGTGAATGGGGTGGAACACAACATGCGTAAGAGCGAAGACGATCAAAACTTGGGTGATCAAACGACAGAAACGCCGGTGAGCAATCACCTTTACATGGTCCCATAAGAGGGACGCCAGATTGGCGGCTTGGAGCAGTCCGGGGGCCAGCCCACCGACTGCCTTGACGACATTGAGCGCCGGGCCGACCTCGTCGAAAACGAGATCCCCAAATGTGGTGTCCTGCGACGATTGGGAGGCCGACCCAGACGATGACCCACTGGGAAGACTCGGCAGCGGCTTGTTCAAATGTTCCTTGTCCTTGTCAACAGGAACCTACAAACGGCAGATTGATCTTAAGTGAAGAATGGAGAATGCATAATTTTTTTCAGAAATAACGTACCCCGCACACAAACGAAACGGATATAGCTTGCAGGAGGACAAGCAGATACAACAGCCATTGGAATCGCATGTTCAAACTCGAAAAGCGGCCTGCCGCTGAGTGACAATGTCAAGATATTTTCAAGATGTGGTCCTCTGACAATCGTCCTGGCGCCAGCGCCGTGAAGCGAGGCCGATAACATGTTCTCTGATTTATAGCGATGGAATGTACACGGAGCCAGAATACTGTGCAGGTTGTTTCGTGTTTCGGGGAAAGAAATGAGCACGAGACCACGAGGTGCCCATCTGTCCACCGCAATTCGTTGGCTTGGTGGTCCAGGCGACGACATTCTCCAGCACAGCAATCAGATCGAGGTAAGCACCATGTCAGTGGTAGGCTTGTCGTCAGCCGCGACACACGCCGATCTCTAAGAGGTTTTTCCAGTCGGACATTTCGTGCCTCAGTGACATTGACAAAAAAAAACACACAACCGTAAACTAGACGCAAGTCGCTGAGTGGTAAGACGACACAATCAAGGTCTAACCCCCAGATTAGAAGCTCAAAAATTGGAAAGTCTTCGTCCCCCCGCTTGGAGTGCGTTGCTGTCGCGGCATCGCAAGGAGTTGCAGTCCGGATCAGATTGAAGACAGACGTAACGCAGAATAGTTCATAGAGGTGGAATTAAACTTCAACGTTGCCAACAAAGGTGCGACCGGATGGCAACTCATGAAACCAGTATCTGCACGCGCAACTGTACGGAAACAACAGACCCGTGTTGCAGATGTAACCAAAAGTGAACACCCCGCTGATTCATTACAAAAGTCAACAAAACCCAAATCAGTATTTGATGCCGCCGAAATCATAGGGAGAGAATTCCTGACCGATTCTCGAGACCAGACGCGATTCACTGGCAAGAGCTGGTCCCGCACAACAATGTCGAGCAAAAAAAGCGCTGTCTATAGTGTGGTAACCAAAACTGGTGGGGTACAGAAAAACACCAAGATATGATGATACAAAGCAGGAGAGGGACTTTTTCTATTCATCCGAATTCGGTTAACCTCTCTTGCCTTGAATGGGAACCCCGTTGTTGTTGATGGTGGCGAAGTGGCAAAGGCTTGGCTCAGGCTGCTGGTGGTCGGACTCGATCACTTGTCTGATGGGCCATGTCTCGCTTGATCGAGCGTTGAGTCTGATGACGTCCGGGTCACGTCTCGCTCGCTGCCATGGAATAACTGGAGTCGCCTCGCTTTGCTTGCTGCGACATCGACGCTTGCGTATCGATACATCCCTAAGTATTTTTCTGCGTTTTAGCATAGACTGGACAGCCATGCGCAAGACATCTTATGTGATCACCTTTTTCGCCGTCCTCGCATCCCTCATCCTCGTGAGCGGCTTCCCCCATCTTCTCTCCCGCAAAACTCATCGAGATCATCCGGAAACACTAGAACATCCTCTCTGCTCATCAGACCTCCTGGTACGTCCTCCATCGCAACGTCCTTCTCGCATCCGCCAATGCTCACGGAACACTTTCAAAAGGCTCCTCGTCAAGTCCTCCAAAGCAACCCACCACAAGGTCACCGCCAAGTACGGCCTGTATCAGGTTTGCTCGCGCGACGTCGTCAAGCTTCCCTTCGATGACCGCATCGCGTACACCGAGTACACCTGCCGCAAGTTCCCCGCGCGCGTTTCTGACAAGTGCGAGGAAGAGAACGCTGGCTTCTGCACGGCGTGGAGCACCGCCGGCTACGCCTCCGAGCTCGCCATCGGCTTTGTCGCTATCACTTTATTCTCCATCCTCATCGGCGTTAGCACTGGCAGCCGTCGCCGTAGGATATGGAGAGCGGTCGCGGGTCTCGTTTTGTTCAGCTGTGCGTTATTTTTGCGTTCCATTGAATGGTGTCTCTCACATGATCCACTCCAGCACTCATGCAAGTCATTGCCTTTGCGATCGTTACGAACATCAAGCGAACATCGAGATTTGAGCCCGCCACGGGTGCCATCTTCGGTAAGTCTGACTGCTTGCATGACTTCAGAACAGATTATTCAGATTGGGCATCCTCTCTGTCAGGTCCCGCGTATGTCATGAACGTGTTCTCCTGGGTATGGGGCATCGTTGTCGCAGGTGCTGTCATCACGACAGGTATCTCTGCAGACAAGGGCCACACCTGGGCTGCCGGAAACCGTGCTTACCAGCCCATCGAAGGCTAATCTTGGTTCGTGCTAACATATCACCGTCATGACTCTGCGATACTATTCATACCCACCATTGGTTTCGTTCTCCGTTTCTTTGCGTTCGCACATGTCCAAAATACAATTTTGCTCTCACTTTTCACGGTAATCTGTTCGAATTTGCATGGTCGTTCCTGCTACCTGCATCTGAAACACTTCGAACATGTCCATCGACTCCGTATGCATTTTTCTTCCAAATGTAACTTGCTATCGTGCTACATATTCTGATGTCCCATGTATTATGTTGCCCAATTCAGAACCATGAACCTAATGACAAGCTCCCTATTGTAAAGAAATACAGAAAATTAAAACAACTGTCCATTTCGCATTCCATTTCTAGAGTCCATTTCATTTGCCCTGCGGGATAAGCTAATTCATGCAATGCTATTCATCGAGAACAAGACGCCACGTTTACTCCGGCATGCCCTGCCTGAGATTATCAAACTTGCTATTCGGGTATTCCAACCAGTTCGACGACATGTCGAGAGTGCCCATCGCTTGCTTAACCGTGCTCACCAAATTCGGGCCATCGACATACTGTTTCCCAAGGCTGGCCGAGTCCTCCATCGCGGGGCGCTCGCCCCCCTTATCGCCGCTGAGCTCCCAGAACATGCTGCCGCCGAGACCCTGTTGCGCAATCCAAGCGCCCTTCCACTGTGCGACTTCAGGCGAGTCAAAGCTGACCATCTCGCGGCGCGTATAGTCATAGCTCCAGCTAGCGCACGCGCCCTCATCGCGGAACATATGCGCGCCGGATAGCGGCAGCACACGGTAGTCGTAAACGCCTTTCTCCCATGTCCCCGGGCCAACTCCACTGAAGGGCTTTCCCGGGCCGTCGGTGTTGAGGAATGAGCGCCCGTATAAAGGTATCCCAAGCACGAGCTTGTCGCGCCGAACGAATTGCGCGTACCAGTTCACTGCAGCGGACGCGCTAACGGGTCCGCCGTTCAGGTTTGCTTGGTGGTTCGCGAGAGAATCCCATGAACCGGCTGAATGACACGCACATCACAATTCAACACCAATTTATTTCATGGACAGTCAACGCAGAGAGCGATGAGACTCACAGAAATCGTATGCCATGAGGTTCCAAAAATCAAGTGATGCGTCCATCTCGCGCACGTGAAGCTTCTTGTAGTTGTCCGGACCACAGGGCGCAGCGATCGTGAGCAAGAAGCGGCAACCAGAGCCATGCGTGTGCGCGAGCGCGTCGAGGCCGGCCCGCAACTCCGCGAGCAACGCAACGTACCCGCGCGCCTGCTCGTCATTCTGGGGATACTCATAGTCGACGTCGAGCCCATCTAACCCGTAGTCCTCGACCAGGCGCACGGCGGTCTCGACGAACCGGGCTCGCAGGGCCGGATTCACGACGACGGGGTGAATGGACGGCGAGTACGTCCACCCGCCGATGCTGAGTATGTTTTTGAGGTGACGGTTGGCTTTCTTGAGTTTGTAAAGTGCTTTGAAGTTGCCATAAAGATTGTTGGTACCGGCGGGTTCGCTCCAGGAGTCGCCTGGGTAATGGATTTGTTCGTCCGCCCACAAGTCGGAAAGCGCGACTTCACCGCTCGAAGGATTGATGTTGGCAAATGCATATAAGATGTGGCTGTCATTACGATCAGGAATGGAACGAATAACGATAAAAAACGGTGGCATACGTAAGGTCAGAGGCTGGTATCAAGGAAGGGGGGTATTTCCTTCCATATATGCCCCTACAAACCATCAGGCTGAGGATGGGGAAGAGCCGTTGACAGAAGTGCACACTTACCAATTTGCGAAACTAGATATCCACGCTCAGCCAAGTGCGCACGAGTGAAAAGAGCGAACGTACTATCCAACGCTATACTTTCCCATGATGTCTGTGGTATTATCACCGTTGCCTGGCAATAGAATTACGCCAGTCTCGTGAGCTTTGGAATCTGTTTCGGCAGGCGGGCTGGGGGAGTCAACCACAAATGTGGAGGGGCGCTGATACCACTGGCCGAGTTTGAAGAACGAGAATGCTACTAGAACGAAGGAAACCGCGATGAGCAAGACACTCCGCCGTGGATAGGAAGACCGCGAGCGCAGAGCGGGTGAACTGGGCTCCTGGTCGTTGGCGTCGGCGAGGTCCTGGGAGTCTGAAGTGGGGACAGGTTGATATGGCTGTGGCATGCAGACGTGAGTGTATGCGTGCTTTTATATGTCCGTCCGAGTTCAGTGACGGGATCGATGATGACACTGAATGACACTGACATGATGTCATTTGCGTCAAACGGGAAAGGCTCGGTTTTGATGGGATCACGTGCACTTGCTTATTCGAGAAGATTCACGCAACGTCCAGCCACACTCTGCCAGTCGAGTCCGTTCAAGTACGCGCGTCGGGGGACGCGTCAGCCTATATAAGCCACTCTCTCGTTTCGACCTTCATCCAAGTGCCTTGTCTTTTTGATTATCCATGGAGTCTTCAACCTCGTCTCTCCCACAACGCGATGAGCAATTGCTCGACATCGGGAAACAGTGCCACCATCCATCATGTCTCCTCGTCGATTTCTTGCCTTTCAAATGCCAATAGTGCGTTGCGCCCGTTTGTCGATTGCATGCCTGCTCAGCTCTGCCATTTCTAGCTGCTCTGAAGCGTTCTGCCAAGATCACTACCTAGCCAGGGACCACGCCTGTCCGAAGTACGATGAGAGCAAGCACAACAGAATAGCACCAAGCTGTGAGATTATTCTCTCGACATCGATTCTCTCATGTTACTCACTGTATTATTTCAGGCCCTCTATGTAACACACCCGTCGCTGTCAAGATTGGGCAGGACCCCAACGTCCGCATGGAAGAGCATTTTGCACGGGAGTGCTCGGTGATGACAGGCAAAGAGGCGAAGAAGTTTGCTCCGACATGCGAGAGCGCCAAGTGTGGTAAGGTGCTTTACGCACCCATTCGTTGTGATGTAAGGCAACCTCGCCATCTCATCCTGGCATCGTACGATCAAATGTATTTACGTTCAAAATCTCTCTACAGAAATGCCGCAAACAGTTCTGCCCACGACACCGTTTTGCGGCAGACCACCATTGCACAAAGACATCTCTTCCGTCCAATCGGACGGCTGGCGTAGGGTTTACCAATGTATCTGCCAAGGCGTCCACAATGGCAGCTAGTGCTAGCGCGGCTGCAACTCATCTCAAGAACGATGTTCTTGGCTCAAAGAAGATTTCCGCGTTCAAGAGTGGCAACAAACCCGTAGCGAAGGCTGCCCAGCCATCAGTGCCCACAAGCTCGCCAAGCAAGAAGCCCTCCATACCAGCAGTATTCTCTACGACCGAACGGTATGTTGATCTCGCCCTGCGATACCTCAGTCCGGCTTATAATATCAGATCTCCATCTCCATCTTCATCGTCTACTACTTCGACGACACCGGACGACACGCCCACGCCTTCAACGACTAAACCTGCTACCACAACATCGACCTCTATTATCAAACCGTTTGTAAAAACTAATCCTTACATTCCCCCTCCTGTATTCGCCTATTGATTTTTGCTATATTGCTAACAATTGCTGTACCCCCATCTGTCATCGTAATATTTGCGTCATAATCGACCCTTCACATTGTAATGTCCCATATCAACCCTTCTCTAATTGTCAATTTCCGTAATCATTTTTTTCGAATGCACAAACGACAGTCGGGCACGCTCAGAACGCGAGAGCAGACGTCGCGCGCTCCAGGAACGTGCGAAGAAAGGCGTAAGTATATTCTCTTTATCGTCCGCTATTGTGTTCGCAATCGTTCTGACGGCTATTACCAGCTATTGAGCGAGCAGGAGAAGCTTATTCTAGCTGCTGAGGAGGCAGAAGCGGCCAGCAAGAAGCAAGGGGAGGACTGCGTCGTGATGTGAGATTTGTGCATGTTGTATTGCGGTTTTGAATCTTCGCATCTCGTTTTCCTGTTTTACCCTTTTATCTGCACACTTTGCGAAGGCTTTGTGTGTGCACTAATTTCTTCCGACAATTTACAATCGTTTCTAATACTTTATTTATGTAATCATTCGAACGTCTTGGGTGATTTTTTTCCTCTACATACTACCGTGCGAAGGAGATTACCTGCGTCATGGCCGTGAACTGCGGTGGATAGAGGGATGGCGTTGTTGCGCAAAGCGTGCGCGTCGAGGATCTATCAACATCTCCACGATGGACCGGCGGACTGTTCTTTTCGTCTGAATAGCGCGAAAGGCAATAGGCATAAAGACATGATCGCAAAGAAAGAACAGCGTAGACGCGTGTGGTCCATACCGAATGGCAAACAATGGACTCGCACGGTGTTCATAAACAAAACATCTACATACACGAGTACGGTGAAAATCACTATTTACATGGCACACGAATGAAGGGACGAGGACGGTCGTGCGTGTGGACCAGCCACAGAAATGTAACGAGGGAACTTGATCAACGTGGGATTCAGTCCATGCAACGTAAAAGAAAGGAAAAAAGGGTTTATGAAGGGATAAGATCAGAGACGATCCACGTCCGAGAAGTGGATAGAATGACGGGAGGCTCGGCGCGGCAATCATGTTGAGATAAGTAGAAGGATGCAACCAGTGACGTTCGCAGAACGTCTTGAAGAGATCGTGCGCGCGAGGTATCATATACACCCAAAGCGGCACGTGGGGTCCGGGTTCGGTTGTGGCTCGCGCGGCACCTCAGTGGCGTCGTCCACGGCAACCGCCACCACTGCGCGTGGTGCCGCTGAGTGAGCGATGCTCAGTGAATCCTGTTAGAAATCGATCGAGAAGACTGCACGAAGTCTGATGGCATTCACGGCACGTACAGACGGCAATGGAACGGGAGCAGCAGATGCGGCAATAATGAAGACTATGATGCGCGTCATGTTAGCTTGAAACGCCGAGAATCTATGATGGTATACTCACAAAGAAGCAGGGAGAGCATCACGCGGGGGAGGGTGTTCGAAGTCATTGTTGTTGCGTAATAAGTTTATGACGGCAGGGAGCTATGAAAGACAGGGAACTGGAACCGAAAAAAAGGAACGATAGGTAGGATATATGTCGTCGTTCAACATCTGCGCGCTTCTTATTTAAGCTCACAGCATTATGGCGTGGGACTGTGCAGTATCCCCATCCAGAACAAGCCGGCCACTTTGTTGAGCGCTATTACCATAACAGGTAATTGGCCGGGTTCCACGTGCACGGCAAACAGGCCTGTCTGTGGCCATGACAACAGCCGGGTCGTGTTCAAATAAAGATTATTGAAAGACGAACAATCGTCATTGGCTCATCTAGGATACGTCCAGCTTACTAGTGGCTGACCAGTCGTAACTATTGCCAGGGTCATCGGGTGGCTTATGGAAGTTGAGTGGCGAGGAAAATGGGAAGAATCACCATCTTCTCCTTGTCCCACTATCATCGCACGAAATCGTCAGGAAATTGCATCAACCGATGAGGGGTAAATCACTGACTACACCGGACTGCCAGTAAACGTCCTCCGCTATTTTCTCCTTCACTCTGTGATTTGATAGACGAGTCAGTTCGTAGCCACAAGTTCGAAACATATCCTCACTCCTCAATGCTCGCAGCCTCGACGATGAGCGTGGATCCCACCGGCACCCTGTCCGTTGGCTCACACATCATCGTCTCCGGCGTCACCATCATTCCGCCGACGCCTGTCGAACGAGCCAAGAAAGCAAGACAAAACAGGGAGCGGAAGTGAGCCGCGGAACGGCGCGTGCGAGGCGGTGGTGGCGGGGGGAGTCGGGACCAGCGCGATGGCGCAACCATATGCACATAGTATATTATTGTGAGTGGCAGCGACGTGCGGCGTGGCATGCATGGTCAGCGAAGCGCATGGAGTTGTCAATCAGTACGTGCAGTGCAGACGTTGTCAATCAAGTCAGCCACATTGCGACGCCGCAGGTGGAACCGAGAAAAATGAAAGGATAATTAGGATAGCGAGGCTTCTTGCGAGCGCTGCATCGTGGTCAGGGCAGCCCTTAGCCTCGCGCGCGCGCCACTCAGCACACGGGACCAGCGGGTAGGATTAAAGGAGACATGGACGTACGGACAAAGCGATCTTTGACGTTCTTCTGCAGACCCTCAACATGCGTCGGGCGCACTTCCATCCGCTTTGCCGCCATCCCCGGAGCGTCAGGTGCGTAAACGAGGAAGCGATATTTAGCAGGGGTCGTGGCTGTTGACATGGCTCGATGAGAAGAAATAGGTGTCTTGCGGGTGAAGTGCGATAAAGCTCTGAGGCGCAGGGTCATCGATATCGTTCAGACCTGGATTGAGTCAGCCTCTTTGATAATGCGGTCACGAAACGGTATCGCGTCAACATCACGTGTATCGTGTCGCGTAGATTCTGATTATCTGACAGCGTTTCCACGATTTTGGAAAAGCAATGAAATATTCATATACAGAGCCAGAAGAATGTTGAGTACAGAACACACGCGGGTGGGTCATTAATATTTAGTTATGGGGACCGTCCGCCCTACCATCCTTCTATTGACTTTGGAAGTCCATCGATGCACTCCCTAATGACGCGCAGGGTCTCTGCCTTGTCGTACAGATTACGGTCGCACTTGCACTTGGCTGCCCAGCATGCTTGTGCTTCTCGCCACTCAACCAGTCCGTAGTTCATGATAGTATCACCGAGAGGACGTAAATCCATCTCCAACACTGTTGAAGATACAGATATGAGCGGATAGTGCAGCTGCAAGTGCTCCTTACCAATCTTGTATTTGAGTTCCCGCCAGGTGTGATAGTCGATTGGACTATGACAGCTAATACATGTGGTGGAGCCACCAGGTACGAAGGGGGGATCGTTGAGGCGCTTCCGTAGGCTGAAGAGAGAACTATGAACGTTGAGGAGTTCTGTCGAGGATGAAGCAGTCTTACCCTTCACGACGTGCATGGCGGAGTTGAAACAAGTCAAGCACAGCCGTCGTAGACAGGCGTTGGAGCAACGGTCGAAATTCGGGATCATGAAGATCTGTCGTCAGCGTCTGTGTCGAGGCGAGCTTTGCCTCCTCTGCCCAGCCATATCGACATGCAACGCTGTACAATCGCAACGGGTGACCGGTCCCCGCGAGAGGTTGGGTTGAAACAAGGAGTCGAATAATGGACATCGGGCCCGGCATATCGAACTTCTCAGCAGCGAACAACAACGCGTCGATCTGGTCGTAATCTTGCACGGGGAGTAGGGGAAACCCACAAGCCATGCGCAGTAGGTGTTCGAGTGTGACTTCGTCTTCGTCGAGGTACAAGACTTCAGCGGGGGATGTGTCGGGGTTTGGGAGGGAGAACATCTGGCGGAAGAAGCCAGAGGTGGTCTTGAGCGTCCAGGAGTGCACGCGAAATCTATCGTGCCTCCCCAGCGAGGCAATGAGCCATCGCGTGGTCCGGCGCATGCGACGCGTGAACCTACCTAGTCGAACCACCTTTCGAAGCCAACACGATGTCGGCGCCTGGGTCGGAAAACAGAGGATGGAATGAAGGATCATTGTCCATCGTTGCAGATGCTGGAACGACGACCAGGGTGCTCGCTGGGCTGGCGGTGTCCACGTCGTTGGGATCGGATTGCATTTAGGTTAAGCTTCTTGTCACAGTCAGAGTATGTAGAGAAGCTCTGCAATGATTTCGTCGAAAGGGGAGAAATGAGTCACTGATATCCCCACGTATGGCGGGCATTATCTTTCAACGACGTGTAACGCGACGCCAACCATATTTGAGCAGTGCGTGGCAGATCTGAGAGATGGTTGAAACACGTCCTAAAGACCTATGCAGAATTGCGCTACGTGTCGACCCGGTCGGTAGTTGCTGCCGGTTCCAGTTCCAGATTTACAGGAGAGGCCCGGGCAAGCTTGGCTTGTCAGGGTACCCGCATGGAAACGCTGCTGTTAGTGTTATGCGCGAATGCACTATGGTTCTGTCAATTGTACCGCCGCAGTCCGAGTATACGATGATGCGAACTTGTCGCTGGCACGGCAGGTCGCGGTAGTCGCGACCGTCGGGGGAGCCGCTAATTCATATACTGCATATATCCAGCCCGCACGAGAGGCGACCTGGGAATGCAACTGTGCCCAGCACGAGGCTTGCTAACCCCATTTTCCGACACGATGTCGACTTATCTCGATAAAGCCATCACCAGTGGCCCTGGCCTACACCCGTCACTGTCAGCGATTGCAATGATCGGACTGACGAGCCCGTCGAATAAGTACTTTAGTGGTATGCAGCCCCGGTTAGAGCACCCCTTCCTGCCTTGCATCTGCAAGCCCGCTCTCCTGCCCCTCTCCGCTTTCTGCGTGCCGGTGAGTTTGTTTATCTTTTCTGTGCATTATCTTGCGCGCGTTGAACCCACACCCATCGTAGCGTTACCGGTCGTTGCGCCCATGCCGCGGCTTGGCGATTCTCCTGGCCAAGCGCCACCCTCACAGCTCTCGCCATTTCCTGTCTCTCCTGTATTAAGACCCCGGCCGCTGTCAGTCAATCAGCACAGGCGCACCCTCCGTCCGTCCCCCCTCAGCGGGCCCTCCTTGTCCATACCGACATCTGTCGATGAGCTCGTCGGTGATAAACCACCCCCGTCCTCACGCATCTCTTCCAGTCCCCATCTCTCTGTCCGCATCATCCGACCTCACCTCCAACGACCAAGGACATCCACTTGTGTCACATCATTGTCCCCAGTGTCACCTACATCTCCGACGTCTTCCTTATCCCCGTCTCATTCCACACGGCATCCGCCAGATTCCCCTGTCGTTCCTTATCTCACGCCGCCAGGCAGAGTCGCTCTTTATTCCCGCGGTTCGCGCAGCGCAACGAGCCTTCCAGAGCAGATGGAGCACCATGACACCTCTGCTGGACGTGTTTCGCTCCCTAGTCCCCCGCCAAGCCCAGGGTTTGTGCCGCCACCCAATTTCCCGCGTGCGTATAGCCCCCTCGAACGCGAGGAGCGCGACAATTGGTTAATATCTAATACATACGACACTACACCCAAATTTACCCGCCTCGGTTTGGCTTCATCCAACGTCGTGCTGCCCCTTTCCGCCAAGGTCCATCGGCGGCAATCGCGGCTGTCTGCCCTCGATAATTCCAATTCGCATCAGTGCAGGCACTCACATCACCTGCCGCCCAGCTTTGTCGACGCGCTTGCGTCGATGCCATCAGTCCTTAAGGGCCGCGGGGTGGCACACGACGCCGTCTCCGAAGCAACAACTTCTCAGACGCCTAGCCTTATGCGGAGCCGAAGTAATTCCTCGTCGGAAAGTAGCGATATACTTCCACCTCTTGCATCGGACCGCCAGGACGTCTTCCCATTCATACAGTCGAGCGCAAACTCCGTCAATTCAGATACCAGTGATTCGCGGTTGGACGTCCCCGATCCTGCGGGCAACAAGCCCGCATCAGACAAAGTTGACGGTTTTTCTCTTGGCGGCATTTCATGGCCAACGAAAGGCATGCGCAAGAGATCCATATCTATTCGTCCGAAGCCTGAGACGCCAACGCCGCCCAAGCGCGGACATCGTCGCCGCAAAGGTCTCAGCGCCTTGAATTTCATGACCTCCACTTCTGATGTGGTGCCTGACATCGAGCACCTGCACAAGAACAGAGACGTCGCGCCTGTTGCCGAAGTGACCTTACCTGCGCAGACGGGTGATCAGGATTTCACGCCGTCCTCGAGACATAGCAATGGCAAAGGTTCCATTGATTCCACTGTACGACGTGTGTGGCGCGCATTGTCCTTGAAGAGCAGAAGGCACGACCCATAAGCGTAGATGACAGCATTCGGACCTACTGTTGGTGTGCCACCCCCGGTGTGTGGAACGCGCTGTGTTCGTGCCATGGAAGCATCAATGGTAGTTGCTGGATGTGCTGTTATACCAAATGGTTTGACTTCTTGTACAGCGCTCCACTTTTTTCTTTCTTATAACTATATCTATGACGCTTTTTTAGAGCTTAGGAATATCTGCCACTTACGCCACGGTTTTTTGACTTAGCATAATATGGACGACCTCATATTTCAGATGTCGTTGTACTGGGGCATCTCGTTGGGATCATAATGGGATGCTCGAGTTTTGCTTGACCCTACATAATATTGACAAAGATACTTCTGTAACATAAGTACATCTTGTGACTCGCTTCATGCTTACGTTGTTGGAGCTTATTTGGCTTTCCTGGTCCATTAAATTGATGGCTGGACTTCCTTTTGCGGAAGTCCATCACGTGCAGAATCTCGTGTCGGGCCCGACGAAGCCCGCCGTTCGTCACCTGGTGCAAATGCGATCTCGAACGCACACAGATATCGCAAGGATATCTCTGCTTCGCGCGTTACTTTCATGTGCGCCCGCTCCTGAACGGACCAATTGAGGGTTAACGACACCAACACCCTCGGGTTAGGCATCCTTCTGTATCTACGTCAATCCTAAGGCGGTAGAAACAAGGGCGGTGCCATAGCTCAGCCGCAAAACATCCATCTTCCCAGCATAACAATGTCCAGGCTCTCGTTCGCAACTTACGCACTCCGTCTTAGCAGTAGAGCAGCACCCGCTCGCCGTTCCGTATCTTTCCCGCTTGCATTCACCCGCTCTGGTCGTCTTCACGTCCGCATGATGTCGACGCAACATTACGAGAACATCCTCGTTTCGAACCCCGAGCCCTCGGTCACGCTGATCACGCTCAACCGCCCCAAAGCCCTGAACGCACTCAACAGTGCGTTGTTCAAGGAGCTCAATGTCGCGCTCGAGACGGCCGACAACGACCGCACTATCGGGGCCATCGTGCTCACCGGCTCAGAGCGCGCTTTTGCCGGTAAGCGTCTTCTGGCAGATGCATAGCTGGACCTTGGTTTCTTATATACTTCATTAATACGAAGCTGGTGCGGACATTAAGGAGATGAAGGACAAGGAGTGTGAGTTCATATCTTTGTTTGCACATATCGCGTTCTTTCGCCTTTCTGAACGAGGCATCTTTCATTGCTGCAGTTGCAGATGTCTATCAGAACAACTTCCTCGAAAATTGGCAGGCTCTCACGAAGATCAGAAAGCCTGTTATCGCTGCCGTCGGCGGTTACGCTGTGAGCGACATTTCGAATATATTCGATTAATCTCACTGGTTGTTTAGCTGGGCGGGGGTTGTGAACTAGCTCTGATGTGCGACATCATTCTGGCGTCGCCCGCTGCGAAGTTTGGTGAGCAAGACTACTTTTAACCTGTGTCTACCCGTTCAACGTTGAAGAAACTGCAAAACAGGACAACCTGAGATTAATCTAGGCATTATTCCTGGCGGCGGCGGATCACAGCGTCTGACACGGATCGTAGGCAAGTCGCGTGCCATGGAGATGATACTCACTGGCCGGCAAATTACTGCTAGTGAGGCGGAGAAATACGGTATGGTCAGTCGCGTAGTCGGTGAGGGAGAAGGTCAGGTTGTCAAGGACGCCGTGGTACTAGCCAAGGAGATTGCCTCGAAGAGCCAGATTGCCGTACAAGCCGCGAAAGAGGTTGTCAATGCCGCGTACGAATTAAATCTTCCGGAGGGTCTCCGCTTCGAACGACGGATGTTCCACGGTTTATTCGCGACCAAGGATCAGAAGGAAGGTGCGTATTCAATTCTTCTCGGGTATGGCGCGCAGCAGTTTCTCATCTCTTTTCGTGTTCTCAGGCATGACTGCCTTCGCTGAGAAGAGAAAGCCCAACTTTACGAACGCGTAATGGCGTGAAAATGTACGAGAAATGTATTGTTAGTAGTATGAATGTCATCGTTTCAATTGCTGACACATAAGAAGTGCGCTTCAGGCACATTTCTGAGAAGAATTAGGTGTCGTCACTGGACGACGAAGGTAAAGTAGACGTACATCGTCGTCGAACGAAGTTTTCAGGTTTCCATCTGATAATTGCGCTTGTTATGGCGCCTTGGGATCAATACGTGTATCAGAATATACCCCCAAGGATTACATAGACTCCCTTACCAATAGCAATACCCCCCAGAAACAGCTTATGCCCACGCGTGTACCTGGGCAAACGAGCTTCATAGGCGGCCCACAAGCCTACTGCACCCAGAGTACCGCAACCGACAATCCTGCACGGCAAACAGTCTTCGAATTCAGGCTTCTGGTCCACTGGTGTTTTCACAGCAGTGGACTCGTTTTGCGACATGGTGGTGGTGTGAGATGAACTCCTACCAGTAAACAGTCCCCGCGCTCCAGCGGTCGCCGTCCAGACGCATCGGGTCGGCACTGGGTATAGGCATCACCGCCACCGATCGTAACTTTGCAATGCTGATCGGATCACGGTGAACTCGAATTCTTCCGTCCTGGAGTTAGAGTCCACGCGCAGGATTGTTTTGCGTTGTTTATCTGTTTTCTATCGCCATGCTCTCGCGATGCTATCTACACTCTAATCCTGTTCCGTTTCTGAGGTATACAAACGTAGCAAGTGTGTCTATCAGTCCTCTTGTCTTCCAAGACGCTTACAGCCCGACCATAGGCAGCTCTTCCCAATGCGCAAGTCTTCTGAGATGGACGCGTCGCCCCTTCAACCAGAAACATAGACATATAAGTACCAGCTCTGTGAGGATGGCTCGGTATGTAAATCTATCGGCTTTTGGAAGTATCCGCATCTAATTATTTTATAGTCATGGATTCAGACACCCGTCAACATCACAGCCAGAAGCTTCGTCCGACGCTCCTTCTCAGTCTGCACATGATGCATCGCCTTCACCTTCGTCTTCCTGGGAAAGTGTTTTCAGCGGCATCCAAAGCATGCCGCCATTACTCCCAACGTCTGCTCCAGGTGTACGGCGGGCCCGACGACAAACGATGACCGCCCGAGAACTAAGCGCATTCGAAGATATGTTTAACATGATCTTTGACGCCGTATCAGAACAACAGGCGAGAACCGGCGACACATCAATTGCAAACGCCTCCGCTGAGTCTGCGTCGGTGGGCATTGGCTCGGGCGGGCCTGACGACATCTTCGGCAAGCTTCGCATCCACTCCAAACGGATGAAAATGACTTCCATGGAGGCGCAGGAACTCGACAGGAAGAAAGAAGCGATGGAGTTGTGCGCGACGGACCAGGAACTGCTGGACTGGGCGATGCGGGAAGTCTTTGGCGAATCTGAGCGGTACGATTCCGAGTGTCGCAAGGCGATGGCGGAGAGCATCGCCACCGGCAGTACCAAGGAACTCCCTATGCTTCAGCCCCCGACATACCCCCATCTAATTGCGCTGCTCATGAGCACGTTCCGTGACAAATACGGTGACCCACATCTGGCGCTTTCGATGTTTGACCACGCGAGACATCTCTCCACGGCATCTTATGTCTTCGGCTGTTCAACAGACGCCTATAACGAACTCATCAAAACCCGGTGGATGTGCTTTCAGGATTACAGAGGCGTATGTGATGCCCTAGAAGAAATGGATGTCAACGGCGTCGAAGCCAATAACGGCACTGTCGCCCTCGTTGACATGGTCCGCAAAGAAATCGGAGAGCGCAATGTGTGGGTAGAGGATGAGATGGCGAATGGGGAAGTGTGGAATATCATGGCTAAAATTGACGCCCTTCTTCCTAAGCTGTCCGCAGCTCAGCGGATCATCTCTCCAGGAGGCTTCTCGAAAGGAGGCTTCAACGACTGGAAGCAACAGGCAATCAAAGACTACGAGGATGAAGACGGGTTCGATCGCTGGGATGAGCAGTCGTCGCGGCCCCATGGTAGAAATGCCTCACGTTTCACACAGCCCCGTCATAGCGATGGCGCAGCCTTTTCGTAGAGGTCGTATGTGAGCGTAAGCGTACTCACTGAAAAGGCTCACCGTGTGTATGTGTAGTAATCATACTTAATGATACCGTAGACGGAAAGTAATGACAACACCGTACACCCAACTGAACGAAAAAATGGTTTTACCACATACTTACAATACAGTATTCCTCGACGCGAAAGACTGTGCTGGGGAGGACGTAGATTACGAGGCTATGGGCGGAGACTATCGGAGCTAAGACATATAGGTATGGAATAAACGGAAATGAGTGGACGGGAGCCAGGGAATACAACACCTCGAGCTATATAGGGAACGTGGGTGTGAATATTGGCGCAGATGAGGACGTACTTAAATTAGGAAACGACGCCTCGAAGAATGTACACAAAGATCAATAACTGTAGTTAGTATGCGGGACGGCGTGAACGCGACTTCGACGGGCGGCTGATGGGTTCTACTGCACCAAGACCATGCGTTGGAGAGAAGTCCACATCCACCTCATTACATTTGAGGTGCAGGAGCAAATTAAGAACGAACTCCTGCTCGAACCTGAATATCAAATGTAAATCAAAAGGAAAAACATGGTCGCACATTCGCGAGAGAATGAAAAGGAGACACTCACCGAGCGTTCGTGAACACGACCGACATCGAGTCCGAGTTGCACCGTAACAAGTTAGGCGCCATGACGAGCGCCAAATTGGCTGGCGTCATTTTCGTCAGACTCTGTGTCTTCTCATCCAAGAAGAGTTGCAAAAAGCTGATGACAAACAAGGCAACTCGGCGATTGACAGTGGGTAAGCGGTGGACGATCCGCACACAAGCGCCCGCATCCTGCGCGCTTGTGATACACTCGTTGTACATCTCCTCGGGGACGAGAGGATCGCACAGCTCACGCAGCCAGAGCTTCATTAACGAGGCGAGGACGTGCGGATCGTTGATGCCGTCCAGCGTATAGTAGCCTCGGTCAATGCGGAGCTTGAGCTCAGACACGAGGTCGCTGTCCCCGGCAACACGGAAGATCCCCTCCGACTTTGTGCCACCGAGGGCGAGAATACCATCAGCAAGAAATGGCAATATGATAGGCACTTTCTGGTGCGGGTAGTTGCGCTCCTGAAGGCGAATGATCGCATCGAGGGATTCACCGAATGTGGATGGATTGAATGCAGCATCCTGTTCATACATGCACGTCAGTGGAGGTAGACAGACGAGCGCCGACGAACGTACGGCCACGGTTTCAATTTCAGAAGCTGACGGCGTCTTGCCTCGTGGCCCCTTCCGACATATGAAAGCCAGTCGTCGGAGGCAGTATTTGGCCATAACGTCGATACGTCCTTCCTTCTGCCCGGTATGGCGCTGAATGAATGCACGAAGATTCGTCTCAAAGTTCTTCGACGGCGGGAATGTCATCAAAAGCACGCAAATCAACTGCCAGCCCTTGAACACGCTCTCTCTGATGATACCATTAGATTGGTCGAAGAGTGTATCAAGCGCGAGGCGAACAAGAAAGCCTTACGTCCGTGGATTCCCATTAAGCTGCTTCATAACTTGGCAATAAATCTCGTCTCGAAGCTCTCCATGTGCGAGACCCTCGCCAAGAAGCCATCGTTGTTCGATGATACCACTGCTGGTCAAAGAGTGTATCGACCCATTGCTCACTGACGCTGTTGCAGAGGCGTCTGACTGTCCCCGCCACATCTGAGGACGCTCCTCCTCCCGGTCACCCATCAGACGTTGAATTGTCTTGAACGTTTTGATGGCATTCCGATGTAACGACCTATTCAGCGACAACAGTGGCGCCGTCAGAAGTCCCTACAATTGGCAAGCCGTGAGAACCAACTTTAACGACGACCGTTGGCTATTTACCTTCTGCCAAGTCATCATCTGCGCCACAGGGACCTTGCGGCGGAAAATAATGCCCGTATGGTGCGTGGAGAAATACTGCCTCGCATAATCAGACTCGGAGAACTGCTGGATATCATTCGCCAGGTCGTGCGGAAGCGTGGGAATAGCGCTACGACACAATTGAGCGGACATGCAGAACAAAGGTTTTGACAGACGCCTTACCCTGAACGCAAGGTCGTAGTGGATTCTGCACCTGATCCCGCAAACGACACAGAAATAGGCGTGGACACGACTGGTATAGGTTTGCCCGCAGCACGATTTTTGACTGGGCTCATGGCCATAGTAGCAGCTGGAATGTAGTAAGGGCAAAGTAAACAGCATAGAGCCATTATTCTTACTGAGATTCAATATGGGAGCACTAATTTTCTTCCCAGCGACGGTCGGCGATGATTTTGAATGGGGCAACGCAGGACGTTTGTGCACCGGAGCAACCAGCGGCTTAGGGACTTCAATAGTCGGTGTAAGCGCGACGCCATGGATATGACCATGGGAATCACTGGAGGCTCCATGGCTATCAGACTGCGACGTCCACAGTTTCACTGCAGCGCCGAGGCTTTGAGGCTGAGGCCGTTTGCTTCTGTATGTCCCTAGTTTCTGGCGGTCATGTGTTACCGTATCCTCCGGTGGGGATGATTTCTTCGCGGCAGCATGTTCGCGTTCGCGCTCGCGCGCGCTCTCGTCACTAGCTGGACTCTCATGGGTATCTTTCCCAAGGGTAGAATTTGGTGTACGTTTATCAGGCGGGCTGTCTCGTTGCCGTGATTGCGCGCCCATACCGCGTCGGGAGTCCTTTCCTATTGTTTTCGTGTTCTCGGGATCGGGTTTATTTGCGCGAGGTGAAGATGGGGATTTTCGAACAGAGGTAGAGGTGCCAGGGCGTGACGCGTCCGTGACATACGGAGAACCTGGGATAGGGGGAAGAGATCCGCTGGTGGCAAGACGAGTGTGGGTATGATGGGTGTTTTGGTCGCCCAAGAAAGAGCGGCGCGGAGTGGAGGGCACGTTGGAACTCGAAGTACCGTTGGGCTTTGCTGATAACGATCGACTCGACCGTTTGCGCGCATTACCATCGCGGCGATTTGGGGGATTTGATTGCGGTGCAGAATTGGTGTCTGTGCTACTGGACTGGGGAAAGATGTCACTGGTGGTACGTGACAGCCGGCGACCGACGGCGGTGTTCTTTAGATTATATCATCGTCAGTACCTGTAATACAAAGGCATGCAAACAGACAACCAAGCAACCGTCTTACCTGCAGGATTCCCAAAGGAATAACGAACCCAAAGGGGCGTTCCCAAACCGTTTCACCTGTCTTTGTCTGATAATAGTATGGGATGCCACCGCGGGACTCGTCCGAGAGCTCCCACCACTCTCCATCGGCGCTGGGTGGTAGTCTATGGCAGGTAATCAGTATAGATGCAAGAGAACGAGAAAAAGTACACTGACACGAAGTTACCGATGGGTGGGTCCCAGCTCACCTCGCCCGTTGCAGGGCACGCGTAGAAAGATGTCTGGGTAGCAGGATCGACTAGCGTGACCCAGAAATTGGCCCCCCATGCGGGTTCCTCCGGCCTGGGCGTGGAGGGTGAGGGCGGAACGGAGGTGCGAGGAGCAGTAGAAGTCACAACCACGGAGGGTGCGACCGAGGGCTTGGACGTGATGGAAGACGAGGAAGCCTGACGCGTGAAGGACGCGTCCTTGGGGTCTATGGCTGATGAATCGGTCTGTGTGGGCGCGCCGACGGCCAGCGACATGACAAGGAGAGTAGAGATTAGGCGATGAGCGTGCAAAAATTAGAGAAATTCGAGAGAAGGGTATCGCAACGCGCGCAACGACGGCGTGCTCGCAGATGCGCAGTGGTATATGCAGAATAAAATAACAGATGCCTCCAAAGGATGCGCGCACGGGCAGCACAAAGGGGCCGCACTTCGCAGCCAAAGCAAGTCCATCTTGAAAGTTCTCGGATCACTTTTCATGTCAACTTGGTTTCTACTGCCATCTACAATGCGATCGCATTGGATTTAACGGGCAGAGCAGCATAGAACAGCGTGGTGGGACAAAGCAATCGTTTGTATCGACTTCTGTCTCCCGTTTGTATATGTAGACCTCATCTGACTGGCAAACGTAGACTACTGGTCCAGAATGATCAGACCCCCTTCTCGTCTTCGCAACTCTCCGGTCGTCGAAGGTTCGCCTTCGGTGGCATTGGAGAAAGGCGGTTCGCGTATGCGAGCCCCCCATCTCGGTCGCTATCGCGCCTCGACACCCGACTCTCAACCCGAGCCTCGTGCTCGCTCTCAGACTCAATCCCGAGAGCGAGAGCATTACCTTCGCCAGAACACCGTCATTGCTGTCCTCATTGTTCTTCTTGCTTTCTGTTGTATTGCTTCGTTCGCAGCTGCATACTACCTTTTCTCATCTAGGTGGGAATATCGTCATTTTCTCCCCCCTCCCCCTTCCGCTAACTCCCTTCAACCTGAAGCCATCGATATTGATACAATCCAGGAGACAATACTAGACGGTAGAGACCATGGACTCGATGAAAAATATCTTTCGTACCTTCCACACAGTGGGTTCCATAATCAGCGTATTGCTCTCGAGAACGCGATCGTACTTTCCTTTCTTCTCAACCGCACCCTCATCATGCCACCGATCCGTCTGGGTAATAGACCCATTCGCTATCTGAAGCATGACACTTTGACCACTCATCTTGCGCTTTCGGACAAGGAAGGACTACTCCACTGTGCCAACTTGTCTCCGACAACGACCCTTCCTCTTGAATGTCTTGATTACTATGATTATACCCACATCGATTGGGAATGGCTTGTTGACCTGAGACCTGCGATGTCGCCTGCGAAGATCCTACACCGCTCAAACATGACCAACTCCTGGATCATTGACACTCTGCGCATTGCTCGTCGTGAGACGTTTGTGCTTCGTGACAACCAACCTTATCAGTTTCGCTTCCTCGACACACTCTCGGACGCTTCCCCATCGACAGATCGCTATTCGCAGGACATCTACATCGATAATCTAGCGTTGCGCACGGAGAGGCTCCTTCGAATTGGTACACTGTTTGGGTCTTCTCGCTTGCGTCTAAAGGATCCTGCCAACAAAGAGCTACGGAAGAAGGTACGACGGCAGATGGCTTTCGCCAACCTTTTCCTCCTTCGTGCTGCTGAGAGCATCAACAACACGCTGGGCGGAAAATACTATGGAGCTCATGTCCGCCTCGGGGATGGGCGCTTCAGAGCACACGCCGAAGAAAATTCGCGCGTCATCTGGCGACGACTTGTGTCGACCGTCCTCCCAAAGCAATCTGCCGGCAACTTGACCATACTCGAAGAGCTCTTCTGGGCTAACGTGTCTTCTCCGCCTAGTGTCGTGCTTCACCCCAACAACACTGATCCTTCACATTCACCTGCATTCTGCCGTGCACCTCTCCACGACGATCGAACTCATCCATTCAACACGCCTCTTTTCCTGTCCACAGACGTGCTGGAACCCTATAGTAACTCACTTCTCTCTGGCTTCTTTCGCGCCTTCCCGTGTACTTTCGTCCTTGAGGACTTTTCCAAGGAGACTGCCGAGCTGGACAGGTTACGCAACGCTCGTGATGGCGTGATGCTCAAATCGTTTCTGGTGCCATTTCTCGATGCGATTGTCGTCGGGAAGGCTGCTGTGGCTGTGGGTACGGACGGAAGTACATTCAGTACGTTCATCCTTGACGTCCTTTGGAGAACTTATCACGGGATGGATATTCGGTCGCGAGGGTGATCAGCTTTTGCCAATCCATTTGGAAGTCTGTGTTAGCATAGCCTCTTGTAGCTCGACCTATGAGAGCCTTTAATGGGATAAATTCTGACGACCGGCATACACCGCATTCTCCTTATCACTGAGAATCCGCATGTATGTATCGCTTTACCGCAGGCAACAGTCTGCGAGAAGATTGTTTATGGATTTATCTTTTGATCCTGAAACGATGCATACATACACATATTTCACCGCGCTAGTGAGACTCATCGTCGAATGTGCTGATCAATGTATGCGGCTGATACTGATTAGGTGGCGTCCCCCATATCTGTAACTTGTTCCTCATGATCCCTCTTCTCACTCTGCATCGCCCTGGTGCCGTTAAATGTATCCCCAAACGCGTTGCACTTCGTTGCAAACCTTGATGCTATCCAGGTTGCGACGAGACTCCAACAGATACCCGACCAACGGGTTACTGCGCCAGCACAGCACCGTATGTATATAAGAAAGGCGTGTCTGGTAGAGGGAATGTCACACAAGATTGTCTTGGGCGACAACGATGCTGAGCACGTACACCACTGAAGTGTCTTCTTCCACTGTGGCGGAGCGGGCTTTGCCTCGGTCGCTGGATTCGACTTCCCCGCAGCAGAGCGGTGCCCCACCGAAGGAATGCAGGTCTGCTAGCGTGCCGTCGTCTCCTCCTCCGCCAAGAGCTGGCCAAGATGGTATGTGCCGTTCATATATATTTGTGTGTGCTTTTCTGAGTGATCTGTCATAGTCGAGGCACGGGCCATGGACAGATGGTTCCAAGACCTTCAAAGCCATGAAGCAACCTTGGTACGTGTTTGGTACATATTGTGCAAGATTGTAACCTGACACCCCTACCAGAAAGCCATGGCGTCGGCCGTGATGGATGCCAAATTCAAGGAAGAGCTAGGCATGATTGAACAATGTATGTGCTCGTGTTTCTGTATCCTGTTCTATGTAATTGACGTTGTGTGTGTAGGGTTCACTGTTCTTGCTGAGGCAGAGCGCACAGCTACGGTGTACGCGCTCATGCAACACTCTAGCCCCACTCAAATTCGTTTCTTCGCTGCTATTCTGCAAGAAATGATTGAGGCTGACAATCTCAACGAGATCCATTGTGCGTTCACCTCAGACAATTTCTCTCTGCTTTTGCTCATGTTTTCCTGTCGTCAGCATCCTTGGAGGCATCTCTAGATGGGCAGTCCCGGCGCAAACAGAGTTTGCGCCCGCCAAGCCTTGATCTCCCCAACGTCAACTCTCCCTCCGTCGTTCCCTTCAACACACCTGCCTCCGCTTTGAGTTTCAATTCCGCCATGAGATCCGCTGCTACCGTGCCGAGCGAGCTCTCTTCGCGCAGTGATTCTGCTCGCATCGCGACACCGGGTACGAGTAGCTGGGCCAACATGGTCGCTACACCGGAATTCTCTATGTTCCCGAAGAGCTCGAACTCGTATTCTCCTCTCATTGTCCCCCAGTCCGCCGGCGCCTCACAGCTGGATCCCAAGACGCTCCAACTCCTTGGCATCGGCAGTGAAGCACAGCTCCTCGCGCTGCAACTCGTCATGAGCGGCCAATTCCCGGCGTTGCAGAACCCCAAGCGGCCGAGCCCGTTGCATAAGCTGAACGGCCAACAGCAGCGTGCCCGGAAGGGCGGCTATGGGCTGTCTAGTGATAACTGGCGCGGCCCGCCGAGCTCCAAGTATCCCAGCAGCGCGCTGCGCAGTAGCGGCTTCAAGACATCACCGCTCAAGAGCTCCACGTCTGAGGCGAGTGCCGGCGCAAAGACTGCGTCCAGCACAGGCAGCAGCGGCACGCCGCAGGAGGCCGAGTTTGATCCTGAAATATTAAAGGATGTGCCCGCGTGGCTGCGCAGCGTGCGCCTGCATAAGTACACGGCGTGTTTCGAGGGTATGACATGGCAGGAGATGGTCGATCTCACGGAGCCTCAGCTTCAGGAGAAGGGGGTCGTCGCGCAGGGCGCGCGTGGGCGGATGCTCAAGATCTTCCAGTTCGTTAAGACGCGGATGGGACTAGCGTCGGAGGCTGAGGAATCCAAGAAAGACGAGCATCCGGCGAGCGCCGCTATCCCGAGCGAGGGCGCCGCACCAATTTCTCCCGGACACGACCGTGTCGTCCCTCACAGCGCTGCTCCTGCGATCTCTGTTGGCGCTTGAAACGCTCAACTTCCAAATGCAGGATTGGCCTTGCATGTACGTATAGCGAAATTACGGAATTTTTTTGGGGACGATTTTTATACGTATATGTTTACCCTGCTTTGCATGTATACCAACCTATCTACTGTAACTTACATAGAGTTATGCATATCTACTATGTATTATTCGAGGGTGTGGGACACCAATATCTATTTCAAACGAGAGATATATAAAATTCGACTCCTCATTCGTAGATAAACCGATAAGCTCGATTTCGAATGTCCATCGTTACTGATCACCACCAAGTGTGCCATCGGCCTGCCTCAGCACTCTTATTCTGCGACGATGATGACGATTGCAGTGGTCGCGGCTGGTAAGCCTTCCAGGATCCCGACAATAGACTGCAACGGATAATATCCCCATCTCGTTCTTTAATACAGGGGCGATGGGCTCTGCTATCGGGCGCAGGCTCGTACAAGCCGGTTGCATCGTTCTTACGAATCTAAATGGTCGCTCCGACGCAACTCGTCGGAGGGCAGAAGAAGCTGGTATGCGCGACGCATCCTATACTGAAATGGCACGTAAAGCTCGATGGATTCTGAGCGTCCTGCCCCCCAAAGACGCGAAGACATTTGCAACCACTTTCCTGGAGCAGGCGGCGGGACGCGACAAGAGTCTTCCACTAGCGTTCGCGGACTGTAACGCCATAAGCCCACGCTCGGTGAAGGAAATCGCTGCGCTGTTTGATGGCTCAGGCATTTCCTTTATCGACGCAGGTATTATAGGTCTCCCGAACAACCCGAAGATCTACGCGTCGGCTGAAGACAACGATGTCCTTGAACAATTTGCCAGTTTGAACAAGCACGGTTTGAATATCGAGACTTTGAAAGGGCCTGGCGTCGGCATCGGCGACGCGAGTGCTTTGAAGATGTCTTATGCGGGCATGACCAAGGGAGTCATTGGTGTGTTTACGACAATGATATTAGGTTTGTTTTTTGCCCTTATTCACCGTGAATTGTATCACGAATGGATCTTATAGCGGCGCATGGCTCTTCGCCTGCAACAGCTGACGCATTATTGCGCGAACTACACGCCTCGCAGCCTATGTTCGTCGAGAGAATCACAAAGGTGGTGCCCGGCATGATGCCGAAAGCCTACAGATGGGTCGGCGAAATGAGAGAAATAAAGGAATTTGTGGGCGAGGGTGAAGGCGAGATATATGAAGGGCTTGCGCGACTCTACGAGCGCATAGAAAAGAGCATAAATGAACAAAGTGAGGATGGCGACATTGCAGCCCTGAAAGATTTCGTGTCGAAAGCTAAGGACATAATGAAGGAGTAAATACGAATGTGCTGTCGTCGGGACGTAATGAAACGATTGAAAAGCTGTAGCAAACGCACAGAAAAGTGCGATTCAAGCTGGAAGACATTCCTTTTAATATCTGTACATACATTGGTTGACTTGATCGATCATATGAGTCACATTTGTATCTTCCACACGGCGGTTTAAAGAATTAATTATCTATCCGTCTACCCATTGAGGTTCCCCTAGAAAGTGATTTTATTTCCATAGACCGTTCCTCCATTTCGACATTGTGAGGATTACATCCTCCTCGTGGATGTGAATAAATGCCGGTCCTATCCAGTCGGAAGTCTCAAGTACCTGATGGAACACCGTCTTCGTGTCATCTCTTCTGTGGACTTCTCCTTCGCGTTTTCTAGCCTACCGCCTTGATAGCTTACGACTTCTTGTGGCGTTTGTATGGTTTCACCCCGTGGGGGCCGCGATTTGACTAACTCCAGTCGGAGCTGCCTGAGCCTACATAGCTCACCCCGAAAGCGACGGTCATGCATATCTATCTCACATGGTAGGCTATTGCGCCTATGAGAGGACTTCTCAAGCTTGTGTGCTCTTGCGTCTCACCTATACAGGTGTATAGATTTATGTTAAGATATACTCCAGTGCTCGAGCCTTCGGGATCCATCTCAGAATGGAGCTCATGTGACCCTTTATAAGCTTCATCTTTTCAAGAATCTACTCTTCTACGACTGGTCGGGACAGTGCACCCCGGTGCCACTGAGGATCTTGGTTACCTAGGTGGCGAAACACTGACTTTTCTATGTCTCGTCCTGACGAGATACCTGAGCGTTCAGCGCGCGTCTCAAGGAGAACCTCAGCAATTTATTCTGATGGTGTCGATAACCATGCCGTATACTCGCCGTACTCGCCGTAATGACAGAATGCCGCGTGCTATGAGTTTTGGCATGGCTGTCAGTGTTGCCGCTGTTCGTCCTCGGTACACCCCGGACAATTTATTACTCGTCATTCTGCCCCAGATCCTGAAAGAACACGAATGCAAGCTTACGAGTGTTCTAAGGCGGCATCTACGTATTGCGAAGACGGACGAGCGCTAGGATCTAATATAACTTGCGGCGTTTGCACTACTTTGACTAGCGATCGTATGCTGTAGATCCTAGAGCTGCCAGCTGTTGTCTATTTTGGATTATGCAGTCTCCCCGATCGCGAGTAGCTGATGACATGGGCTATATATTTCTTTTCCACACTCCTTTCATCATCCTTCCGACGCATATATCCCCCGTTCGCCTCTTGGTTTAACTCAGACTCTGTTTTCTTTTCGTCTTCACTATGGTATTTTCACTGTTGTCCTCCAAATCATTGTATATGTCGCCACTTAACGTCGCGTCGAGTTCTCTCTTTATCGCCCTCCCCCTCATCGCTGTGATCGTCGCTCATTTTTTTCCAAGTCCTCGATTTCGTTCTCCCAAGTTCGAGTCAACCCCCGTACCTCGTTCATTTCCCTTTTTTGACAGCTTGCTTCGAAAAGACATGCGCCCGCTCAACCGACGCGTCTCTTCCGCCCACACGATCAGCACATTGTTCGTCCTGTTGTCGGTTCTGTATGGCTGCTTGGCATTGATAAATCGCGAGCACAACGGATCCGTCATAACAACCGCCAACATCGTATTGTCTTTGCTGCACTTTGAACGTAAGCGAGAGTCTATGTCCGGTGTGGTTGATCTCACATACCTTCAACAGTGGGATTGTCGGTCGTTTATCTCGTAACCACTTCTGAATCCGTGGGCAAATCGATTTATTTTATAGTTTTTATTCCTGTTATACTATGCAGTATGTCCTCCACATACTTTCCTCGCTCGTTGACTCAAGGACAACAGCTACTGCGACGTCGATCGCATCCTCTTTTGCGCAAGAACAAATCCCCGTCCTATTGCCATTGTCTCTCAGGCTTTCGCTCCCGTGTTTGGTATTGCCTGTCATAGTCCATCAATTGACACGACGTTCATATGGCGAAAACGCCACATCGTCATCTCAACCTGATGTAGCTCATTGCGCCTCCGCCTCGTTAGACAAGGACTCGGCAAACTTGCTGGCTCCAGCCGTATCAAGCGACCACACCCACGTTCCTTTCGGTAACGATGTCCAGGGGCCTATACATAACCAATTCTGGTGCTTTTTGCTGTCATCGCAAATGTTCGCTATCGTCGCCGACATTATTGAATTCGTGTCAGCCACCTTGTCGGTAGCGCATCCCCAGCATGGACTTCCGCTGGATGTTCTTCAATTTGTTGTGGCATTTATGCTAGTGTCAACTGGCATTTGTGTCATTTTTGCGTCTTTCGGTATGTTTTTCGGATTCCTCCCTTCTGTGTATACCAACTATCATCGGTTTCTTCGCAATGTAGTGTACAAACGACTGGCGATGTCAGCTATAGCTGGCGCTGTCTCCTCTGATAGCGTCTTACATGCTCGCTCGACATGTTTGCCACCCGTATCCCTATCCCGCTCGTCGTCATTTTGGTCCCCTATGCCTCCGCGTAGCCCGTCTCTCTACAACCGCGCATCTCTCTCTGAGTCTTTCAATGTGCCATTCACACAGCCACCTCTGGCAGTACATCTACCAGAGAAAGGTCTCCGGTGGATCCTTTGTCTGCACAGGATCTGCTCTGCGCGCGCTTTCCGTTCGCATAATACTACACCCGCGTCGTCCATGTACGATTTCACCAACCTCCGCGATCCCTTCGCTTCCCCAGCTATGAGGACTGTTTCTCTCAAGCCTGAATATTCCGTATATGCTGTCCCCGATAACCCTAGCACCAAGGAAGAGCGGCTCAGCGCCTGGGGGACTTTGCCGGTGCCGCCTTCGACTGTCACGGTTGTTCGCACAGACCCGCTACTTCCGCTCAACACGCGCGGAATCACTCTCATCGCTGGTGGCACTCCGATGTCGCTCAGTTCCAAGCGTTCAAGAATTGCCAAGAAAGGTAGTTTTCCGCTGCGTAGAAGTCGTACTGTTTCTGGGGCGAGCCGCGATGAAATGCTCGACATCGAGGAAGCCCTGCTTGCGCAGAAGTTGCTTCGACAGTTACAAATTGATGATTCGAGCGGAAGTATCTCCGGTAGCTGGCATGGATCGAGCAGTTGGAGCAGCAGCGCTGGCAATTGGTTAGGTGGTCTCGCACGCATGGGCAGTCTGGGAAAGGGTCTCAGTCGCGCTTCTTCCTAACTTATTTTGTTCCTACCCTTTCGTTCTCCCAACTCTTCTCTTCCGTCCTTGTACCATTTCTGGCAAAGATGAATGTTGTACTTTCTTAGCGGATCACCTTGAACCATTCCACAATCAACGCGAGGCGCAGTAAGCCACCAGCCCCCCACCCCCTCAAGTGTTTTTTACATCGAGTGTCACCGTTTCATAGCTAACTACTGAACTGCCCACAATAACCTGTACTCTAACATAACGGAATGCGAAGCCTTTTACCAGTCTATCGTAATGATCAGTGCGGTTAGTAATAGTAATACAGTTTGAAGAGGAGAAATCACGTGATCGTGACCTGATCGGAGATGATCGGTATCGAGATCATAAATCCGAAGTCTGTATGCGGGGCGCTTGGACAGAGCTTTCCCCTCAATCGGCGATTCAGGTCGCAGGTTTGGCTCTATTTACTTGTCCTTCTGTTCTTCGAAATGCGTCCCTCGCCCATCCGTCTGCTCAATATTCTGGTGCCAGTCAAGCGGTTGGTCCCATTCCAAGTACCCCACATTCGTCCTCTCTAACCTCGTTCCTGTGAATCTGCTCTTGACTATTAAAACTTTCTGTACGCAATCCTTGCATACGCGCAGGGCTGTTGACTATGCTGTGAAGATTCGTGTCAATCCTCAGCAGACTGGCATCGATACGAATGTCAAGCATTCTATGGTGCGCACTTGTCGCAAGTGATTCAGTCGTGAGCCAATGTTTGCATCCTGCGTCGTCATGGCCTACACTTCCATGTTGCCCTTGTCGATTAGAACCCGTTTGACGAGATAGGTGTGTCCAGCTTCCGTTCTTTGCGCTCCTTGCACTAAAGCACTTGTAGCGGTGGAGGAGGCCGTGCGGCTGCGTGAGCGGCTAAAGGAGAAGGTTACTGGTATCACTGCTGTTACAATCGGTCCTGCAAAGGCCTCTGAGACTCTTCGCACTGCGCTTGCGCTGGGGGCGGACCAGGCAATTCATGTTGAGACGCAGGCGGACGCCCCAGCACCGGAGCCGCTCGGCATCGCAAAGGCGCTTCAGAAGGTTGTCGAACGGATTAATGGGGGCTCTGGTCAGAAGGTCTGTTTTCTTACGTAACTAGAGCACCATGGCATCTCTCCTCGTTCGTCGTCTACTTTGAGAACTAAATGTTCGACTGAAATCCTTGTTTCCAGGAGCCTGTCGACCTCGTTATACTCGGCAAACAGGCCATCGACGATGACGCAGGTCAAACCGGACAAATGCTTGCCGGTCTGTTGAATTGGGCCCAAGCTACGTATGCTTCCAAGATCGAGGTGGATACGGAGGCCCGTGAAGCCACAGTGGTGCGGGAAATTGACGGCGGTACCGAGGAACTCCGATGCCGCCTGCCGTTGATTGTCACAACCGACCTGAGGCTGAACGGTGTGTACAACATCTCAGAGTACACGTGCGAACTGAATAGTACTCATGTCCTGTAGAACCCCGCTACGCGTCTCTGCAAAATATCATGAAGGCTAAGAAGAAGCCGATGCAGAAGCTTTCCCCGGCAGATTTGGGTGTTGACCTCGCTCCTAGGATCGAGACTGTCAAGGTATCAGAGCCTCCGAAACGCATGGGCGGACAAAAGGTTGCTGATGTTGATGAACTTGTTGCCCGTTTGCGTGAGGCCGGCATTACAGGGGTCGCATGATATCTTCGATAGCTGGTTTCATGGGTACATCGCTAGTTGTAGCATGGAGAAAACATCATCTTTGTTCGCGACAATATATCGGTGTACACTCTATAAGGTCAATGGGCGGATCGAAATAATGTCGAAGTCGAGTAGAAGTCCGAACTTGGTGCGCAAAGAAACCCAGGTCTAGCAAAATTAGAAATCAAAAATAGTAACTACTGCAGTACATAGATCGTCTGTGGATACATGCACGCGATGTATACTCACGTCTCCCCCTGCGGATTCCAACCGGAAAGTCATTCAGCATTGACCAAGGAAACTGTTTTTGGGCCACGGCTGACCGTAGTCACCTCTCCATGTCGTGAGGTTTGGGTTTGTGTATGCCTCCATATGCCTGTCAGATTTGGTCGTCAGCCACCAGTCTCACGAACGCGTGAACTGCAATATATCCTTGCCTGTTGATATATGGTTCCGTTGGGTAATCAACTGGGGAACAACCGACGTTCACCGCATTTGCAGGCTGGTAAACGCGAATATAGTCGAGGCGCATATGCATCGGAAACGGCAGGTGGTCGAGGTCGACAAATCCAAAATTCCACGACATGCCCAGGTTCGCAATAATGTACTTCGAATTGGTGAATTTAATGCATGAATAGAGAGTTGTCTCGAGCAGGGAAACTAACCATGGGTTCCGGTGGTATGGGCCGTGTGTCGATTTCGACTTCAGAATCGGGCCCCATACCCGGTGCTTTGAGTGTCCATGCGATTTCATTGCTACTGATCCACGTGATGTACTGCAGGCGGCAATTTGCCGAATTAGTCCGCATATCCCAGGCTAAATCACGATATTTTACCCCATCGTCGAAGCCAGTTTTGTACTAACAGACTTTGGTCAGAAACAGACGTCAAAAGAAAGAGACGACGTTGGAATCTCACTTGAAAACCGTAGACTTCAAACTGGGCACCATTGTCTTCGTATCCTGCGCGGTTGGTCTCCGTCACCACAGACGTAGCTTGCTGGGTCGCACTGCCAGTGAACCCGTTTAACGCTAATAAATTTCCGCCCTGCAATGGAAATTGATTCATTCGCAGAAAGAAAGATCGCGTACCTGAAATCGCGGGATTGGCCAAAATGAGGTTGTCAGACGTGTTGTCCCATATATAACCGTGGTTGAATGGCTGAAGGGTTCGTAAGCGTCAGAAGTACTACATATCTCCACGAGCAGGCACGCCTTACCGCCCATTGGGCCGATTGCGACACTTGAGGTGTGTAAGAATTTTTAAACTGTGCTTGTCGTTATTGAAGCCTGGATGAAGGTTGG
Organism: Fistulina hepatica ATCC 64428; assembly: GCA_000934395.1. Taxonomy (NCBI): domain Eukaryota; kingdom Fungi; phylum Basidiomycota; class Agaricomycetes; order Agaricales; family Fistulinaceae; genus Fistulina; species Fistulina hepatica. Next base: position 712,691 of record KN881676.1, read on the forward strand.
ATATGACCATACTTGTGCCTCGAAAATATCGATTTCGGGCGCCGCACGACCCACAAAGGAACCGTCTGGATGTACCGGTCCAGGATGATCTTCCCCGAGGCAAGTACATCGAGACAACCTAACATGACACCATGGATGGCGGAAACTTCAAGCTTGTGAACGTATATACGGCACCTTTGCCCCGGTAGATAAGAAAGGACGCCTCCCTGTCGCACACAATGAAGACAACTTCTCAACAAAATTTCGGAAAGCTGTTCTAGTCACCTTCCCTTGATCACCTGGCAAAAAAAAAATTGGTCGAGTGTCTTCGTGTATGACTGTGGAAGATATTTACCGCCCGTCATCGCGGCAGCGGGTTGACCGTTGATGCTTTGGTTGGCGACCGTACCAATATCGCACGAATCATACGTGTAAGGCCACTATATTTTGGTAAAATATAATATGCATCACAAAGCAACAGCTACTCACCATGCCCTCGAGCGAGGCTCCATAGCCAGCTCTCCCAAGATTCCCCATCGCCCAAACAGCTGACAAGAACCCCAAAAATTAATAAACAATTTTCGAAAATCAGGAAGCTAATGAAGTACCTGGCCAGAGTCCAAGAATATCATTGGTACCAGGTATAACGGCGGAGGTCTCAATGTAGCCGCCCGTAAAACAGAACTTATTCCTGAGTAGATTTGTGAAGAAATATATATGAACAAAGAATCGTACACGTCGAACCATGAAGATACGAGGCCTAGGAGCTCATCAGACAGCGAAACGAGCTCGATGCAACAACATCACGGAAATACCTCCTTGATAGTGGAGATTATGTGTCTCCTTCTTCGATAATTCAATTACGAGTGATCCATTCGAAGTCGAGACGGCTTCTGAACTGTACCATTCTAGGTTATTTGTGGCCTGCAGGCTATGAATCAACCAAATTAGTCCATCTGTGAAGAATGCCAGACATGCCCAATAATGAAGATCGACTGCTTCCCAGAACGGATCATCGCCTGGATAGAACGAACTGTTTCTAAGGCTGACATGGGTGTCGACAGACGAGTAGCCCAGAAACGTACCGTCCATCCGCATTAAATTCGTCAGAGAAAACCAGAGTTAATTGTTCAGAAGAATCCGCCCATGAGGGCACAGTACGGGCTTCTGCAGGGGTATCAGGGTCAATGAGGTCGAACCTGCCAAACATTTGTGGTATCTATCCAGTGCTCAGAAACCGTCATGGATAGATGAACAGAAGGAACTACAAATGCAGGTCGATGGTGAGTTCCTTGCAATTTAGATGCAGCATATAATGATACTGGATAGCCAAGGCTACGAACGGTTGGTAGGGCGAAACAAGAGGTGACAATGAACAGCTCACAATAGCCCAAGTAAGCATATTAGTAGTAGGATAAGACAACCAACATTTGTCACCGCGCGATAGGAGACGGTCTCGCGGTGCCCATCCTGAGAAGGTGTGTATAGGTCGTCGTCCGGCTCAGGAACATTTGCAAACAGATTGGTTCCCCAGCTCTCGGGGTCGGGCGAGAGCACGAACTTTAAACCAGAAAGATCAAATCCATATTATTTTCCTGTACGCGAAAGAAGTAGGAAGCGCACCCTGTCTACAGACAAGCATCGATTCAAATTGGGAGCGTCGAAATTTGTCTTGAGGGTCGACTGCGATGACTGCTGGTACATGGGAAATGGCTTACGGGGCATGGTGGATCGAGCGCATGAGGAAGTGCTGTGGCAGGCTGTGGCCTGTAGGAAGTGTTTACTCAATGAAGTACACGGATGCCAAACGAGCGACCGAAAAAGCGCTTGCAGCCGACAACGGCGATAGAGGGCATACCGTGGACGATACCGCCAGACTCCGCGGTCTCAGCTGTCGGTCAACCTCAAGAACTTCGATTGTTGGTATGTTCCTTACGTGCAAAAATCTGGCTTATGGAACAGGGCGGCCATGAACCCCTATATAGTCTCGACGAATCTTGGCGCTATGCCGTACTTCAGTTTCTGAACTTCCATCGGCATGGTTTGCGGGTTTGATATGACGAGACGAACGGTGCAGGGCAGAGAAGCCTGTAGTGGATGTTGAAACGTTGATACCTTGATGTTGTGGGCTGGGCCATAGAATATTGGCCAAATATCACGAACACAATGGCGAAGTGGACCGCAGGACCATTTGATGGCTGTGGCGCCTACATACCTCCATGAGCCACGGCGACACGAAGAACTGCGCAACAAGGTCAAATCCTAGACGTCGCGGTGTCGATGAGGCTCTGCTTTGTACATCCGTTTCAAAAGGGCCCGGCGCTCGTGGACACGTGTAAAACAATATCTGTGAATATTAAAGTATAACAGAGTGTGTTGGTCAAGAAACAACACCAACGATACATGATCAGCAAAAATACACAAAACAGATAAATTAAGTCAGTTGAAAGACGCGATGTCTAGGACTTGCCACAAAATTACATAGACCTTCCACTCACACCAGATCAGCACACCCAAACTACTAGCGGGTTCACAATAGCCTCGTGATAACACCAAGACCCTATGACAAATGTCAGCGAAACTTGTAAAACAAGCCGGCAGACGCGGATAGGCTAAACTGACCTTTGTTTTCCCTTCACGGAAGAACAGTTTCATGCCTGTTTTTATGTACTCTGGATGCGAGATGAACTCAAACTGCACAGTCGCACGGTCACCAGTACGTAGGATGCCCTGTGGATGGTCCATGCCAATTATGCGGACAGTTTGTCGAATAGCCTGGTAAAAGCCATATCCGAATCAGTCACAGCCGTGTAGGCACAGGAAATGCAGAATTCCTCACTCCGCAATGCAACATGGCCTGATAATTCTTCTGTAATGTTGTGTTATGACTGAAAGAAAGCAAAAATGAGTAATAAAAATGGAAAACTATGCGATAAAGACGTGCTATAGGATCAACACTTGTCCCTCAAATTGCATGACTGCTCTTGGAGGATGCTCGGTACGGTGCACCAAGACCATGCCTTTCCTTACACTTGTGCGCGGGATACGTTTAAGCGCTACAGAAACACACTGGCCAGCGATCGCTTCCTTGACTGTCGCCCTGTATGGTATAAGATGAGATTGCTGAGGTGAATCGGCGAATAAGCGGAACGTCATACCGTTTCCGTTGCATATCCCTGACAACGGTATTCTGGTAGTAGCCATTCGAATCGGGGCCAATCATGATGGCTTCGCCTGTTTTGATGACGCCGCTATTGATGATACCATTGACGACGGTACCCACGTAAGGTACGGACCATATGTCGGTTATTGAAAACTAAACGCTACGTCAAAGGACAAACAGGCCATATTTTGATGCTACGCGCCTCTAGCGGCAATTGAACGTCAAAGTTTTCAACATCGACATCACTAGGCGGCAAGAGATTGAGGAATGTCCGAACCTGTTCAGCAGAAGACGTTAGAAGCGAGAATCTCTACCGAGAGTAAAAAGATCCTCACGAAGTCCAGTCCTTGACCTGTCACGTTTGATAATTTGAATATTGGACATAGTCTAAGTGCTGGTCAAACTACAGTATAGCCAAAAAAAGAAAGCCACTTCCGCACCGTTCCTTCCCAAATGCCGTCGCAAGCTCGACGGCTGTCTCTAATGACTCGACAAATACCGGTTGTTTTCTGGCACGTCTACGTCAGACTTGTGCAGACAACGTAAGCGCGATGTTGGTACCTGCATCCGGGGCTGCGAAGAATCTTTACCACCTGCGTGATCGTCTCTCGTAGGATGTTCGGTGGCGTCATGTCAGTCTGGGAAAGATTCAGTAAAAAAAAACTCGAGTTCCTTCAGTTCGGGGGGGTCGCTGACCTTAGTTATACAGACAACAACAGGAACATTGAGAGCCAATGCAATGGCCAAATGCTCTTTGGACATGCCGATGAGACCAGCATTACCGCCAACTATTAAAATAACACATGAAGGTGCACCAGAAGTCAGGCCGTATAACGTTGTCTTCAAATACCGTTCATGCCCAGCTAGATCTGTAAAATGGGGGAGCGTTAGGATGCAAACACACAAAAAAAACCTAGAAATTTTACGGACCACTGAAGGATATAATTTTAGCCGACTGCACAGATATTTGCTCCCAACCGAGCTTCTCATGTCGTATTACGTCTGGGTCTGCAGAGTTGGCGGTGGCTGGGAGGACAGGAGCACCATCGGTACCGAAGCCCAGGATCTGAAAGATAAAATATCACGACCAAGACGCCAACATGATAAGTGACTTCATGTACCTCCATGCCCACGCTGGATGTTCTACCAGTCTCAAATTCATGTTTATGTCGAAATAGACCGACACGTGCGCGCCCCCTGGACGATGCATCAGAACGGTCTCATCCAGCACATCTGCAACAATTACCTTCCATCATCAAGGGCGCCCCTTGTTAGTACACCTAGTGTTGTGGACTTGCCGCTATCCACATTGCCCACAACCGCGCACCGAATTTCCGCCGTTGTCTCGACAGTAGAAGGTGGCAAGCGCAGTAGCAAGGACGTACGAGGGTGTCCCGACAGCGTTTCGAAGAGAACAGACGTCTACAAATAATAGCGTCAAATCATAGTGGCACGTAGAACACAAGCCACGGACCTTTCCTCCGATTTGACTGACGGCCTCTGTAATGCTGTTTCGCAATTTATTGAGCTCCTCCTCGGTCCGCTCGACGCCTGACCATCCTTCAGAAGTGTCGGATAAGTCACCGGCGAATAGATGTGCATGAGGAGGCTGTAGTCCCATTCGAAAGACGTATTCGCCATGGCCAGAGGTTATGAGGCCCGCGAGCAAGTCGCGCGCTGCGTCGAGATCAGTTTGCTTCGCAGAAACAAGCAATGTCTGTGCGAAAAGTGGGCATCACGAGCATCGTTCAATCGTTACAAACCACGCACCATGATCTTCTCGCTTTCGAAGACATCAGGCCGGCTATCGATAAACGGATCGTGCGCGGCAGGCGCGGCGTTGTCCTTCGCTTTTGGCTTGCTCTGCCGATGCTTTCCAGATTCCTTCTCGATAACTTGTGTTCGCAGCTTTGTGCCATCATCCCCACGGCGGTGCGCCTCGCTGTTCTCAGCAGTAAGGGCTCGTTGTTTTGCGACTTCGCGATGACGGATATTCTGAATGTCGTTTTGAAAGGCTTGAAGCATCGTCGTGAAGAGCGATCCAATTCAAGCAAGCGGTACATAAGAGACGGTACAGTACTGGCTGTCGTCTCGATGTGTCGAGTATTGTAGTACTCCGGCCGCCTTAGCTTGTTTATCTATGTCTTCCCGTGGCCGTTCGAGTCAGTAAGGATGAAGTCAGGACGAGTTATGTATGTTAGGTGCAGGTGCAAGTGCAGTGTAATTGTGAGTCGCGGTGACTCCACACCGCGGTGGCACCGCGCGTCTTCCACTCGCGACGACGTCAAGCGACGTGCCTTTCACGATATACATAGAAAATGTCCATTTGTTCGAGTTCTGTTCGTCCAGCCTCAACACCATTAGGATATTGTTCAAATATGCTCGAGCTTAATTATAAGTCAACCTCGTGTCCTTTATAGGCTCTCGACCGTGCAGCTAAGCGACATGCCGTCCCAACGGTTGCCGATTCGCGCCTGCGCGGCGACCATATTTGAGACCGACCTTGCGCACTGATCTGGGACATCTACGAGCGTGCTTCGACTGTTACTTCTACTTAACTGGAACCTCTTACTTGTCTTCATGTGATGCTGATTGTAGCCTGCCTCAGGGAGACTAGCTATAGAGAATGGCACCACAGTATCAAGTTGGTCAGTTTGACGGATTCGTCCAGTGTGCTGAAGGCTTGGTATTAACTTGGTTTGTTGCCGTGGTCCTGCAGAGGCTATTCTTGGCGCGAAGGTAGCCCGTGGACCTAAGAGAGGCGAAGACGACGACTTGCGAGCCCGTTGTGTATGTTGCCACGAAGTGATTTCGCGGATCGTATCTTCTCGTACTGATTTCTCTGCTGCATGATGCAGACGTATCTCATCAAGGTCCGTTGTCATTCGATGCTACGGTACACTGAACCTGAGAAAAGGAATGCAGTGGGCTGGCTATTCACAGGACGAAAATACGTGAATACATATATTCGGTGTTGCATTCTAACAACGGGAGCTTGATTTTCGACATTGACCTTCAGGTGGGAACCCTTCAGTAGCCTTCGTCAGTGCTCCCGTATTCTGGAGGATTTCTGGAAGGCAATAGACCCAGATGGCAACATTAATCCTGCACCTTCGGTTCTTTTGACTCCGCCATCTGAATGGATAGGTGCGTTTTGTGTCTGTTAAACAGTGGCAGGATGTTCGATAAATGTGTATCCATCTTCAGACGAGCAACGTGCTACATTCAAGGCCAATTGGAGGCGCGTGGGACGGGATATTCATGGTAATCCTACCTTCGAGCCCAGAAACAAGAATGATCCTGTCAAAGTCAACAAATATACTTCGTCGGAAGATAAGTCTCAGTCGAATGACTTATTCATCACTACTTCAGTTGGTGAAATACCGGAACATGAGGCTAGGAGTAAAAAACGGAAACGAGCAAGAACGCCTCAGAGTGCCTCCAGTGATGAAGAGCATAGTGTCCGTCGTTCCAATCACCATTTATAGCTTATTTACTCATTGTTTACATCAACAGACTCTCCGTGGCAATTTCATTGAATCCAAACGGAAGAGAACCATTTTCAGTGCAAACTCCTCGTCTTTGACGCCTAGAAAACGTCTCGTCGACGACTTCGATGAGGTGAGCAGAGTCTTTGATTGTCGATGGTTGTTCTTATAGCTGATTCGCCGTTAGTCAGAAGACGCCAGTGTACGAACAACAGCAAAGCGGCCGCGGCTAACAATCCATCTACCTGTTAGTGAATCGTGACTTATTTGAAGTAGTTTGTTGACATAGGTTTAGCCCTCACGCATGGCGACCCCAGAAGGGAAGGAAGTGAGTCTATGTTGAAAAAATGGTTGATACTCCTACTTACTTGCATTCGCAACCACTCAGGCACGATCGGTCAGAAAAGCGAAGGTGCCCCGACGGCGTCCGTCTCCCGAGGCTCAGCCTGTCTCCCAAACAACCGCCAGTCCCATAACAGACATGTCTGAGCTATTCGGAGGAAAAGTGAGTTTACCTTCTCTTCATAGTGTTTACACAAGTTGAGACTTAGCAGAAGAAACTGCCTTCTTTCAAGAGGCTCCCCGCCGCCAGCCCCACCAATTCGCCTCCGCAAACACTTCACATCTCACCAGCAGCAGAGCCTGGTCCTTCAGAATATATGTCGAGAAACATTGAAGGATCGACAGCTACCCTGGTTGCACCTGATACTCCTACACCCGTGGAAAAGCCAAAACGGTCCTGGAGAAGGTCACCTCGTATCAAGCTGATACCACTTCCAAATGAACGACCGCCTTTTCGGCCTCCAACTCCTGCCCGTCCCGAGACACCGAATGTAGATCGGGATCGCGCCGGCGACGATCCCTCGCAGACCTCTCGTAACGCAGATGCCCCAGGTCCCGGTCTTGACGCAGACGCCCCAGCTCCCGATCTTGACGCAAACGCCCCAGCTCCCGATCCTGACGCGGACATGGTTCGCAATGTGGGTGAGCCATTCGAACCTCATGGGCCGTCAGACGGGTTGGGTTGGTCGAGCATGTCTAATTGGGCGGAGGCAGCAGATGGGGCGCAGGATCCTATTGTAGCCGATTCGATGCACGATGAATTCACCGCCTTGCCTTCTTTCACGTCGCCTGTTCTTGATTTCGAGGCTAGTCTCCTTGAAAACGATCGTTTTGTGGTCCCTCCAGATGATCCTGTCCCCGACCATCATCATGGTATCGACGATTCTTGGTCCCTTCTTTACTCCGCCTCTGTCGCTCCCCCACATGACGATGTATCTTTGCCGGACACCTCTGCAATCGCTCTGAATCCTGTCACTGCTGCTGTCTCCGTTGTCTCCGTTCCAGCACACGGTGATGCACACTGTGCAGACGTTTGCGTACCCACGACTGAGAAGGCTCCCGAGAATATTTCTCGAAGAAAATGGCTTCTGGTCGCTCGTATTGATAGCGAAGAGGAGGAAATTGCCGAAGTAGAGTTAAGCTCGTGCTTCAGCCCCTCTATTGAAATTTTCGAAGCTTTTCCGGACGAAGACCATCTCCTTCTTTCATCTTTTCATGATATTGAGGATGTCGCGGTCGTCTTGAGGGCATGTCAGACGTGTGTGGGTTTGGCTAGGTTACAAGCCAGTCCTACACCTACAATTGAGTCATCCTCGAACTTATCCGTTTTGTGCAATTACATGGATAGCGAGGACTTGGTGAGTCGTGATTTGGGATTCAAGCTGTTGTTGCAATGAGCTTTTTAGGTTGTTTTCATGCCTCTAAGCAAGCGTGATGGTGACATATATGGACACATTCTTTTGTTTGTATCCACCTCGCAGGAAATGTGCTCCCTCTTGCACGTCCCCGAAACGTCCCGCGCAGATGGTGTACACTTGATGGCCACTGTCGCTCTCTGGAGACTCCCACTTGCGTCTTTGCACTCACATTTTCCATCCATCTATTGTTTCAATGAAAACCAGCGGCTCTATATATCTGGCTGTATCCCTCCTGCCATAGATGTCCTTTCTCGATGCCATGAACCCTTCAACTCTTTCCGAAGCCTGAAACGCTCCAAGAACCGACATTATTTCAGAGGTGTCATGTTCTTCGACGTTCCCAAGCCACTCGCCAAGTACGCACATAACGAGGACCTGTCTTGGACTGCTTGGTATAGTGCTCGTACGAGAAAGAAGAGGGATGGCCCCTCTTTCATGGAGGCTGATATGTTCAAGTATCTCTTTCGTTCTACAGGGGTCAAGGATGACAGGGACTCTGGAATCAACTTCGAAAATTCTTCTCATCATTCTCATGGAAAGCCGCGGGTTGTCTTCCTCCACATAGACACCATCAACAATCTCTCAGATCATCCTTTGGTCAAGTACGTGTTTCATCCCAGTGTATCTCTATATACCTTCGGCACCAGTGAAACCGTTTCCACATCGAACTGGGGTTTCCATCCTGTATATCCCTTAGGTAAGGATGCCTGATTATCCATTGATCAGGGTTTACCAGATGTTCATTGTTCTGTTCCAGGCGGTATCGTCACATTTACACCCAATGCGCTCTTAGACGATCTGCCAAGCATCCTAGATCAACTGGAATATATCTTCGGCGTCCTGCACGTATATTGGTCCGTTTATATCTTGCCGTCAGTTCTTGGATGTATAATAAGCACGGTTTACGGGGATTACGATCCGGTCTCGTGCTACGACAAGTGAGAGAATCTGAACATCTCGCTCGTGTGATCGATAACCAATGTTATTTTTTTTTTTCGCTCCAGAGACCCAGAGTCTTTTCTCTTCGCTGATATTTTGGAGGCTATCGAAGATGGAAAACTGGCCGTCATGAGAGCTCCTCCCTCAGTCCGAGAGGGCGAAAGCGAGCGACGCCGTTGGATTGAGGAACAACTGGAAACTTGTCCTCGAGGACCTCGCGAGCACCTCGAATTCGTGCTGAACGCCTTTCACACGACATACGGAAACGCAGCACCAGGGGACTTGCCTCAGCAGATGCTACAAGACATTGCAACGGACATGATGTCCATGCAAAGGCAACCAGCCGTGATGCGCGCGTATCGTAAGTTCGTCATCTTGACAAGCGATGAAGAAAATGTTCCTCAGGACCTTGGTCAAACAACGGTATGTAGTTTCACCTCGATTTATCCTTTGTATTCTGATCTCCAACTCGTGACGACAGCTATCCTGGCTTCCGTGCAACCGATTCAAGTCTATGCTGGATTAAATTTTGACAATAAGGTACTCGTCTATTATATATTCTGGAAGATCTAATAGTATAAGGAAATCTTGACCTGTATTTAGTGCGACACAATCTAGGCTTCAGATCTTTTGGCTGATTCTCGTGCGATGGCCCACTTGACGGCCACTTCGACATCCCCCGCATGATGCGTAGGTGCATGCGTCGGTGGCCCTTCGACGGGATCGTACACACCCGTGTCGACCAGTATAGAAGGCCATTTGGCCCCATTGGCACCCGCAATATCTTCCCGTGGTTCGTGAGTACATATCGTACACGGCAAAGAACTTGCGAAGAATCGTACCTGACTCAGGATTATCTGTTGAATGGGTCGGCAAACGATTAGTCCTCTATTTTTCGGGGGTATTGTATAATGACAGCGACGGCATACCTCCAATCATATATCTATGAGGAAAATGAACCAATGTAAAGACGAGCAAATAGAATCGACGCACATGGTCGGTTTGGATGCAGTCTCTCCATACAGGGCCCTCCATCGCTCCGACAATACCCTGCTCGCATAGTCGTACGTAGCGGTACTGGGCTTTCCGAGCTGGGTGTGCGGATAATATTGCCCAGTCAAGCCCTGATGGTCGACGTCAGCAGTTCAACCATGTCAAATATCTGAGCGAGAAAAGAAAAAGGATACATCACCTTGTAAACAGCCAAAAACGCTTCTCGAAAGGCGCCTTGGCCTAGTCGGGGCCGGGGGAAGTCGGTCCTCCAAATCAGGTCGGGATTGCAGAATATGATATCGACGGGGTTGGCAGTCTGGTTGGAACGAGGCAGATGCGGCCCACCGATGATCCCGCCCGACTGAACAATGTCGCACAAGACCTGGACTACAGTCAAGAAAGCAATGTGCTGGTTCAGTCTATACAGTCGACTGCAAGCAAGTGAACGCACACACACCGTCGAGAGCCCAGTCACGAGGATCATGGAAGACCAAGACAGCTGAGATGGGTGTTTGAGAGAAGTCGACCGGCTGGCATCCACCGTTATAGGAAAAATCGGCTAAAAGGCCACTCGAATACTCACCCGCGCAGCTTCACGTTCTGCCTCGGACAGCGAGCGGAAGGGCCAAACACTGTCAATCATTGTCAGACTAGTCGAGTACCCGTAAAAAACAAAACTAACTCACGATGGATTCCATGCGAGCACGTCAAGAGTGGTATAGACCTGTTGGAAGCCGTATCTGCACAGCAGTCAACCACGCAATCCTTAAATAATGGAATAAATGCACTCGACGTACTGCTCAGCCACTTCACGCATCTCATTGAGCCGCCCTCCCAGTACAAGAACAGCGTTATCTCTGTATTTGTCGACGGATTCCTGTAGTATTGTGTGCGCTTGAATGACTTGCCGGGCGTCGATCTAACAGACCATGCAAGGAGACGTATGAACAAGATCTCCACTTGCAGTACACCAGAACTGACGCACGTCCACGCCTAAAACCAGGCTTAGCCGTTCGGCACGTTTGGATTCAGACGCGCCTCCCCCATTTGTGAGCTACATATACCACAACTCGAGTGAGCGGCTGTGCATTCATCGTAATCATAGTTCGAGGGAAGCTGCTTACAAGAAGATAGGGTATCTTACTTGGCAGATAATTCAATAAGAACAACAAGCGTTTTCTCTGACAAACGAACGTGTCGCTTACGCGTCGAAAGGGTTTTTCCCGTCCAGTATTTCCAGCGCCCGTCGAGCGACAGGAATGGCGGTGGACCCGCGAATGAGTACGCCATCCTACAACGATATCAGTACACAATATTAACATACGGCGCTGCAACGACAAATCGCATACGATGTCGAAGACAAAGGCCAGAGGAAGACTTCGAGAAACTACAGCGACTAGGAACCAAAAGGTGTTCAATCCAAAAACAACGACTTTGAAGGTCAGTCGTAGAAGCAGTACCATGGTTAGTGCGGCAGGCTACCAAACTCCTTGTTCTGAAAGATGCCGTCGCCAGGCGATTCCTTAGACAAAACATAGTGTCCCACGCCTTCAGGTGGCTGAGAGCACTCGAACCGCGATCCGTGTAAACAGAAGAAAGAAGCAAACAGACAACGCGGCAACGTAAAATGTACACGTTTAGCACATGGCTTGTCCAGCCATCCGAGTAAATACGTAGTCGCTGAACTCGTCGTCGTCGTCGCGACGTCCCCTGACGAATGCCGCGCAGAGTGCATGACTCAATAATACCAAACTTCGCGTCCAACACACCCTACAACCCACGCACGCACACTTTCGGCAACCAAGAGCTGATGATTCCATTGCAAGTACACTCCTAGCAAAAACAAAGACGTCCCAACTGAACGATGGGAACAAATGTGGCCTTCGTCCACGAGAGAACAGAAGTAAACACATCCATCCCAGGAAGGCGTAGCCCAAGCGCTCACCACACGCTTGTAGACCGAACATGCACGTCCTCAATTCGTCGACCCAAGAAGGGGAGAAGAGAGACACATCGCAGCCGGCCGACAAAACGCACGGGAGACGGCAGTCGGACTCCACCAACCATCCACGGAAAGCTCACCTCTGATCCCAACCTAAACAATAGGCACAGAAAGACTACCAAATAAGAAAGGACAGAAATCGCGATGCGCGGGTGTACTAAAGAGGAAAAATCATCGACTCTACAACCGAAAAATCATAGGGGATGTTGTGACACAGAGGAAAAAGAGATGCGTGGAGATAAATAGATGAAAACGATGAGCTGGAGAGCATGAGAAACCAAATCTAGAAACCCTGAATGAGATGAATAAGTAAAAACGAATTAGTCGCGATACAACGCGGTTCCGCCCGGGAAATGGTGAGAATATGGATAGGTGTGGTCGGGTCCGTCAAAAGAAAAAACGCGCGTTTTCTTGGTTTCAAAACACCCCAACGGTGCTGCCGAAGTCCATCTCAAACGGTATGGGGACATACTGCTGAAGACCAAAGAGGTCATTCACGACAGTATTATCGGTCGTTGTGGGAATAAAGTCCTCGCCCTCACTGTCCGTTGCCATCTCTGGTAAAAGGCCATCCAATATGCGTTGCATCGCCGACTCGTGTACCCATTCACTCAAGGTCAGATTCAAATCCAGCTGCCCGTTTACATTTAGCGCATCCTTCACGTCCACAATATCACCAACCATCCCAATGGATGACGGCGAGGACGCGTCGCTTATTTGCGGCGCGGTGGTTGCTGGGACCGCCGGCGCAGGGAAGGCGACAACAGGCGCACTACTAGAAGGCGCTGCCGCTTCAGTAGGGAGAGAGACCGGCGGCATTGAGGGCGAGGGCGCGAGGATCTCGTGGAACAGGTCTTCCATGATGGCATCGTCAACAAGCGGAACTTGGGCGTCGCTCGGGGCATCCACGTCGACCGGGAGAGAGTTCGCGTATCCACCCGCTGCAGGGCTACCGCGGCGCAAGGCACCGCGGGGGTCGCCACCCGTGCTAGGTGGCGAGTGGATTCGGTTTCAGACTCCAGTTTGGACATGGGAAGCGGAGCAAGATCAGTGAATGTTGTGGACATGCTGGAGGGATCCTCGGATGCATGAGAAGGCGTAGGTGACACGGGGAACGTCGAAGCGGGGCTTGAACGGGGCTCTGCCTTGGAAATGTTGGAAGCAGAGTCCACGTTAAGTGCGGGAGTGGAAACGGAGGCAGGGGACGGAGTCTCAGAAAGGGATACGGCTGGCTGGTCTACAGGCGTTGCAAGAGACGGGAGGGCGGTAGGAATGCCCTGCGATGCAAGGACCTTCATGACGGCTTCCCAACCTTGCTCCAAGGTCTTAATTCGTTGTTTCAATTCTTCATTTTCGCGATCGCGAGCAGCATCGACAGCCGCCTGGACTCTGCTTTCTTCCAAAAGAGGTGCTGCAGGTGCGACAATACCAGTGCGCAATCGCCTGTTTTCTTCCTCGAGCTCGGCTACGCGACGCTCGAGGTAGTTGAATTGTGCCTTACGGCGGTCTCGAGAGTTCTATGCGACATCAAAAGACCAGACTATTTTGCATACATACAATGACACGAACCTGGGCAGCGAGGCGATTGCGATGGGCACGAGCTTCTTTCTTCTCGTCGGACGTCATTTCGGATGTACGCGCACGTTTGCGAGAGGGGCCAGCTTCATTGTGGCTCTCGAGCGTGGCAATGGGAGGCGAACTGGGATGGGCAGCCTCAGACGGCAACGAGAGGTTGAGAGTGGCGGGATCGACAAAATCGCTGGGAAATGTTGTGGAAGACATGGCGAAAAATGAACTAAAAAGCTTGGACAAAGGAATGGCAGGAAGACAGAGTAATATACGTGGAAGGGAAATTACTGCAGGTCGCAGGACGGACAACGTGGACGTTCGCAAAGAAAAGCCTGCGACTGACGTGGCAGATACGTGGCCTGCGCACAGTCCAAATACGCCACAACAATAAATGCCGTGATCCGTGATCGGACACCGAAATCGTGTCATCGTGAGTAGCTTTTCTACACCTCAGGTTTACTTAAGCTTCTGGCTTTGGCATGGTGTTTACTAACTGTTTAGCCCCAGTGAAAAACCCGTCGCTGAGAACGGATGATAATCATTGATTTTGGATATGCGCCAATATGATCCGCCTTCATCCGTAAAACGTAGCAGCGATCCATGATGGGATCGAAATTAATTAGTTTTATGGAACAATTTGGATGTAGATGTATAATTTACGATGCTCAGCCGAGCATAGCCTGTGCAGATTATTCCCATCCATTCTAATCCACATTTTCGAGCTTGTTCAATCTCATCCAGATTCATCTCAAATACATGTCATTCAATGTTCGTTAAAATGTCGCGTAAAACAAAAGTACGTGCAATGTAGATGAAATAAGTATGTGGCAATGAAAATGTGGTCAATATCAAAAGGGAGACATGTCGTAGCAGCAAACGACCTGATGCACTTGATAATCCAAAAGAAAGGTGGCCTCACATTGCAGCCTATAAGAAAATATGCAATATCAGTGCACTGAAGCAAGGAACGGGCGAGAAAGTAAATACCTGGTCCTGAGCTATACGAGCGTCGTCAGCTTGCTTTAGCTAGCGCTGTGCAGTCACATTAGCAAATGCACGTAGCATCAACAAAAGAACATACCTTTACATCAAGTTGCATATGTGGCAGCAGAAGCTGTCGGATTCTTGCTCATGTGTTCAGTCTTGCATAGGGCACTGTAATTCGTGAAGTAAAATGACTGGCAAACAGCAAGAAGGCACGAGAATAGACGTACCGCGCTGTCACTGGACCCCGACTCATCGCGCCTCCACAGCCTCGTGCTCCACCGCTGCCACAACCACAACCACGGCCGTGACCACTGCGCGCGGCAATTGAATCCGAATCCGTCGACGCTGGAACCGGGGGACCATTCAAGTTCACAAGAGTGGTGGCATCCGCGTTCACGAGAGCAGTCGCCGAGAGTGGTTGTGTTTGCGTTCAGGAGAGTAGTCGCGCCCGCGTTCACAAGAGCGGTGACGACCGCGCTCGGGAGAATGTTGCATCTGCGTTCACGAGAGCGGTCGCACCCGCATTCGCGAGATTGTCGCACCCGCATTCACGAGGGCGGTCGCATCCGTGCTCACGAGAGTGGTGGCAGGAACAAAGATGCTGAACGGTGTTCGTGTTCGCATTTGAATTGCATTTGCATTCGCGTTCACGTTCACGTGCACATCTGCATTTGCACTATTTTACAAGTCGAGCCTGGGTCAATGTCATTGTCATCTTGCAAAATCGAAGCAACTTTTCTCTAAGTCCGACTACACGTTATTGCACTGTGGATTGTCGCGAGTCGCGACACATTGGACGACTCTCCCTAACGTCTGGAATTCTAGTTGTAGTTGTACTGCCAGATCTGATCAAATGTGAAATTCGAGATCGTCGAGCAGTTCTAACCCTAACGAATAAAGTAGATGAAGTAATACATAATATATGACTTTTATTCTTGTCATATTGTTAGCTGATGGTACTCGCGAACACTACTGTATTTGGTATGCTACATTATGAGTCACAGTACCATTTCAGAAAAACTCATCCAAAGCTTCAAGAAACAGGCTCAATGTCAAGGATGTGGTCTTGCAGTTGGTGCCAAAACACAGAAGAAACCATGGCCCAGGGTTGTCACAGAGCACACAAGCATGGTTGAGTTCCGAAGGAATGAGCGGAGTGCGAAAATTTATCAGGTCGCTGGTCGGCCGACGTCGGACAGCGTCGGACAAGTGTGCCGATCACGTTGATGAAGGGTAACGGACCGCGGCACTCGAACCATCAGTGCCACCTTCCTTTTCGAGTGTCTGGAATCTGTCATCTGGACATCTGCAACATGAAAGGGGGGGGGAGGGGGTCTCTCCAGAATTGAGATCTGACAGGATCTGGCAGAATATCCTCATAAATCTCAGAGATTTCGTAAGATTAGATGAGATTTGGAAAGTGGTCCAGAGATATGAAAACGAGTTTACAAAATATATAGCATCCGAGGTCCATCCCAATGTGGCATCTCCGCAGCTCGGCATCTCGGCTCCAGCCATTTAGACCTCGAATCTGCAACTTGAAGGCCTTCCAGACGTTAGGGAGAGTCGTCCATTATTTTGCATGAACTTGGCGGCTGAATTTGACGTCGGCACTAAAAATAGAGCCAGTGTATATTGCGAAGCACCGTATGCATCCGTTGTCTTCCACCGTGATCCATCGCTAATTTGATCTATCCAGAATCTCCCGCCTGCTTCCGTTCTCAGCAACGGGTTTTTCACTGGGGTTTAGCGCTTGTGGAGGCTCGACTTGATTGGCTTGCTCTCAAGTACAAAACGCCGTTTCATCATGGAATAAAGGTGCGTGCAATTGTTTTGGAATCAGCCTTCAGGTAGTCCGCCTATCACTTATAAGTAGTGCATCTCTCCCCTTATCCAATACTGCCGTAGTGCTGTAGCTAGCATATATAGTTGTAACTTCTGCAGCAAGCCGGTAAGTGGCTTTGCTGTTATATATCATATATAGGCACCACCTTGCCTTGCGATGGGTAGGATTGTCTAGTTGTTATTCCTCCAGAGAGCCGTCAGACCTTCTATGGCTTTCCTTGCCTGATCCTCGATCGAATCAATTAGTGGGACGGGAATAACACCTGGCTCGCCGATAGGAACCTCGAGCGCATTTAGCTGGCTGTCCAGCATGTCGGCCTTGACGAAAGGTGAGTGTCATCGCGGTGTAAAGGGACGACAAACCTTCATGAAATGATTCTGACGGGCCAACATACGGCGATAGATCTCCTCCCGGGTGCCGTCGATGTAAACAAAGTATACAGGGCATTCCGAAGCGGACCAAGTGTTATCATCGTCGGTGTCGGCGTTGTCCCGTTTGCCGTTGGCGTTGTAAGTTTTACCGTTTGTGCTGGGGACCGGAGGCAGTCCGCGGAGGATATCACGGTAAGCTTTCTTGAGCGCTGAGCATGCAATGACGACGCCGTGACGAGTCTTGTACGCGCGGTCGGCGGACTCCTGTTCAGCAATCGTGCGTTGGGCGCTTTGGCGGATGGCGCCGAGCCACGGGCGACGGTCGTCGTCGTTGAGGGGGATGCCGTGGGACATTTTGTCGATGTTCTTGGGTGGGTGGAGATCATCTCCATCGATGAACGGCAGGCCGAGGGCCTTCGCAACGGCGGCACCGAGCGTGGACTTTCCCGTTCCCGAGACACCCTGTCGTTCCAGTGGTAAGTTGTCATCTCTGCTGCACGGAATAAGCGAGGTGGGATGAGAGTGTGTGCACACACCATGGCAATGACGAACATCGGACCCTGGCTCGCGGGGTGGCTAGACTTGTGTTCGGCCATGGCTGGCTGGCTGGGAGCGGGAAGGTGGGAGCGTGAGTTCTTGAATGTGAGTTCTTGAGCTGTGCGGCGCTGAGGATGACTGTTATCGCCCGGTCCGGAATACCGATTATGGGGTCCATTTTCGCCGTTTCCCCGCACACGTCATAATTCCCCGCCTCAGGTCTCCTCTGGTCTCCTGCGCGTCCATATATGTCTATTTTCGTGACTCTTTTGTTTTCAGGTCACCCGCCTCCATCCCCGAGGCAGCAGCTGCCAGCGCTGGCACGGACGGTAGCTAGACCGGCCAACTTGCAAGGACATTTCTATCCAGCGTGTGGCGAAACTGCCCCTCGTTAGCACCTCATGCACATGCACAGATCGACTGCATGAGTTTGCATGACATGCTCACATTTAGCTGCAATTACCGTCGACAAGTCCCGACACCTCTAACCACAGTGATTTGGCCGCAATTATCGTCACTCCGTCCAATCCACTCAATATCTGCTCCATCATGTCCAATTGCAATGATTACACAGGATTACACACAGTTCAACTGTTCAACAATCAGAGTAATGGCAATTTGTACGTATAAGGGTACGCCCCCGGACTAAAACCGTGTACAACACGTCACAAAACTACAGGTACATACAAGCCATGAGAAATACCAGAAGTTTCTTGCATAGGCTGCCACACAAAAATGTACCACCGTATAATCACAATCATAAGCTGCCATCGATTTGTTGTACAACATTCAGACAGAAATCCGCATATGCGACGACAGTCCTCGCGAAGCTAAAAGGCATCGCGTCCGGTGTATATGATAGAGAAAAAACGAGTCAACGGCTAGACTGTGTCATATGGTTGATAATATGGTTGATGATATGAATGAGGCAGAAAGTTGCTGGGGTAATTATGTTTGATATATGGAGCGAAGCACGATAGCATTGCGACAATAGAAGTCGGAAAAGTAATTACTATCAAAGAACGAGCGACCAAGGTCAGGTAACCCCGTCACCATCACCCCGGTCCAAGACCTCCGATAGCGGCGGAGGGGGATTGAAGGTAGAAAAGAGCGTATTGTAGGCAGGAGGCGCCTCAAGTGGAGGCGGTGGCGACGCCGAGGGCTGGCTGGTCAGGACTTGCATCCATTCCGCCAGATCGTCGTCTTCGTCTTTATGCAACGTGTGGTGGGGAAGCGGTGGACGCTGATGGGCAGTCAAGGTCAGCGTCGGTGTTGGCGGCAACGACCGCCCCGTATATTGTGATTTCCGCCGGTCATGCTTCAAGATATTGTACGTGCCCGTCGGAACGGAAATGGCATTCTGCGGAAAGTGCTTGTCAGTACCTTATGTGTAGAAGCTACTTACCACAGATATAGCAAGACACGTACAGGAGGGCGCGGCAAGCGACGGATCCCGGAGGACGAGGACGCGACGGGTATGATTGGTGCGTGCGGGACAGGCGGAGGCTCACTGTGCGTCGATGCACGAGACGGCCCACCCTCAGAATGCGCCCCCGAAGATGTTGGGCGCCGCGCGGGCTCGCTATGTGAGGACAAACGTTGGGCATGACCTGAGCGGACATCCGACGACGTCCCCTGCACACCTGGTGACGACGGCCACATACTCGGCGACGTTGCACGCGTGTCAGCTGACGTCGGAAGGGTGCTTATAGATTCTGCTCGCGTGCTGGGCGACACCGATCGTGACGCTGGCGAAGCAGATCGCGATACAGGTGAAGCGGGGCGTGAGTAACACACCTGCGACGCAACACGAGAAAGTGTGTCGACTTGTGACAACGGGAATGCTGGTGACGCCGGGCTTGTTGAGGGCCGCTTCTGTGTCTGCAATGATAATGGACGCCGGTTTGATGGAAGTGCAGAACGCGAGCTCGGAGATAGAACGTCGTTGGCAGGCACAGACGCACCACGTGTGAGCATAGCGCTCACAAAGTGAGCAGGTACTCTGGGTACGGGTGAGATCTCGTCAGCTTCCTGAACACCTGAGAACGACGATCTTCCTCGAGAGTTAGAGCAATAATAGGACGGATCGAGGTACCTATGTGCAGGGGCAGAGCTGCTACCCAAGGGATACGTTACGGACTCCGCAGAGGGACTGGGTGGTCGCGTGGACGACATAGTTCGCCGCCACACAGCGCGTTCATCGTCCGCGAACGCCGCGAACGGTGACGACGCCCGCGAGCTGGGCCCGATCGAGACTACATCCTCTGAGTCACCTGCGCCATCTGCACCACCTGCAGAAGTGGGCTGACTGACTGGCTCTTCACTATTCAGCAGAATATCATCAACGATATTCAGAACGTCGTCTGGAGGCTCATGATTTCGTGCGTCATCTGTGAAGACGGAGGTGTCCGACGTAGCTGGACTGCCGTCTAATGAACTAGGAGTGGGAGACTGATCGTTGGCGGCAGTCGACAGAAGCTTCGGGAATAGTGGCTCCCCGTACATGATTTTACGCCATTGTTCTGTCGACGCCGACAGCGATGCTGCATCCAGAGTTGTACAGCTTTTCCCTGGCTCCACTACATAGGCAGATGCACAGGAAATGCTCCCATCGCTGCCTGCCGTCAACGTATCGGGTGCCGTGGGACTTCGAGGTAATGATGTCCTTGACAGAAGTGACTGACCATCATACTTCTGAACCGCCATCCACTCTTGCGGATCCGTGGACAGTAGCAACGCAGTGACGAGTAAATGATCAAGAAGTAAGACCAACACACCGGAGTGCACGGAAGGCGAGCGAGTATCGTACTTATCCTGCAGAGTGCGATAGACGGTGAGCTGCGCTGGTTTAATTGGCCGACCCGGTTCTGATCTGTCGACTGATTCCAGAATGGCTATGGGTTCGTCTGAAGAAGCCGCTGTGCACTGATAAACAGTCAGATTCGCAGATGTGGCGGGGAAGCAACGGTCGAAGCATGAGACCACTTACTGCGTAGGCATTGAGATGGTGCTTCCACCTAAGAGCATTACGATAGCCGGGGATATAAAATTTGTGCGTCGGACCTGCATTCTGTGCGGAGGACGGGAGGAATTTATGAGAGACACTGAGACGGGAATGCGTCTGGAGGAATGCGTCGGCGCGCTGCTCGGGCAGATCTTGCATCTGTACCCGGACGGCGCCTTCCTTCGCCTTTCCTTTGGCGGAGACAGAGGGCCGGGTCCAGCGAATTTCTGCAGTGCTGAGGGGCCCCTGCAGCGGATCCGAACGCGTGATGGTGGTAAGAGTGTCCATAGTCTCGATAGTGTACACAGGCCGACCTGTGCGTGTGTCATGAACGACCGCATCGAGGAAAGACGGCGAGGAAAGCCTGAGGGTGAGCAACGGGGGTCGCTTAGGTATGGGAAGAGCGTCTGGGGCCGGTGCACGAGTGCCAGAGAGGACAGATGATCTGGAGCCCGAAAGCGAAGACTCGTCCGATGCGATGCTGTTGCGCATGGATGAATGGATGATGAGACTCGGATGCTACTGGCTCATGCGACGAGCACTGAAGAAACCAAGTCAGGCGTGAGAGGGAGAGCAAAGCAAGGCCGCTCGGGGAGGAGAGAATCAGTGGGAAAAAGAGCAACAGTCACTTACAGAATAGCAGCTCGAATCCATCTCACTTGAAACCAGTACCTTCGGTGATGGTATCAGGTAAGCTGAAGATCTTATGCAACGCCGCGGCCGTTCTCACAGGTACATTGATATCGATTCCCCCGCGATGAAGCCTGATGAAGCATCCACCGGCATCGCGCGCGACCACAAACTACATAAAGCAGGAACACTCGTTGTCGTACAAGACCGCCCGGTAGTCGACGAGCCCGACGCTGTCCAACGCCTGTTCAACGATCCAACACGCGGTTCTTTCTCACACCATAGATATTGTTCTTAGTTCTACAGACCGTTGTCTCCCTCCCTCGGTACCTGGTCGAGGGTAAGTATTATGCCTGTCGGCTACTATGTACCACTAAGAGCAAGTTCGACGGATTTCCATGGACAATTGCCGTCAAATTCTATCATTGCAGTCCATCCTCATCAAACACGCATCACACTCAGCCTGTGATCCCCCTGCGAAGATACCCACTTGTCCATCGCATTTTGCCAGATAGTCGCCGGGTCACTGCGTCAGAGAACAATTTACATGTGTCTTCGCGCCTGTCTCGCCCTACTATGTAACAGTCGAATCATCAATATTTTTGTCGTTGATGATCCCGCGCAAGCCCGCCCACTGCCGTGGCACGGACTCGGTGCTCAGCAGGGCGCGCGCCGCGCGAAGCTGAGTCTGATGTTGCTGGTTATCTCCGCTTGTTATCTCCGCAGCCACGTGCCTCCACCTTGATCCGCACTTTGTGGAGGCAAAGTGAAATTGACCGCGACCTTACTTCCAAGAATGGAACAGAAGGATCTGGTTCCGCCGACATATTTGATCCGCAACAAATAACCAGAAACAAACACCCATTTCTATTCGCGTCTTGCTCGCCTCATCTTTTTCACTCAAACCACTGTCACCCATTTTAATCATGTCCACTGACGCGACCACTCCTGCATCCAATGCCACTTCGTTTGTTGTTTTTCTTGTTTCTCATGAGACACTTCTCTGATGCCGACCACAGGACTCCCGTCGACGCGTCGCAATTAAAAGGCAAAGCTCCTCAAAGTAAGCCCGAGGACGTCGAAATGGCTGACGAAGAGGAGGAGGAAGACGATGATGACGAGGAGGAAGACGACGAAGGAGAGGACGAGGACGAAGAAGATGAGGAAGTATGTGTTCAAGTATCTGGACTGCTTAGCCGACATACTAATGCGACGCGCGGCGCATAGGACAACGACGACTCAATGGCCGAAATCGATCCCAAAGCCATTCTTGGCGGCCGGCGCACGCGTGGTGTCAAAGTTGACTACACTTCCGAAGAGGCTCTGCGAAAGGCTGGCATTTCGCCTGACGCGAAAGACGATGATGAGTAAATCCACGTCTACTCGTGTTCGTGCTCGTGTTCCAGCTTTTGAGCTCCCTCTCCGACTATCGCGTTCGATGTCCCGCTCATCCTTATCCGGCTGTAAAATGTGTTTGTTGAGCCTGGCCGGAAATGTTACAACGCATCGCGTCTTTATACTGTAATTTAACAGGATCGTCGAACACGTTTTCAAAATGTATCAATCCCGTGCGACGTGCATATCTCAAAAAATGCAAGCCTGTCTCATTGTGAGACTGTTTATTGTTGTGCAAGTTTGTGGCTGGTGGTCATCTGTGTTCATATGCATATGGTCAATAGTCTTGGGGCATATTGTTTTGAGCAATACACTTGTTACCTTTTATCATACTTGGGCAATGTTCAGACAGTACACTTTGTTTTAGCTGTTGGAACGTGGGAGAAAGGAGGTGTGGTATGAAGTGCGCTGTATTTATATAGTGGGTTGAAACTGCTTCGACAACAGCTTTCAACTGGATTGCATGAGTCATTGATCTCCTAGCCTATCACCGACTATCGGGCACCGCGACAGGCGTTATAAACGTGTTCACAGCTTTCTTGACCTCTCATTCACTGCGACGATATGGACCACAAGCTTATGGATCATGGCGACCATGATAGTGGACATGGAGATATGCCAATGGGCCCCAAGTGCTCGATGAACATGCTATGGTACGTCCTTGACGATAACAGCTAGTGGGTGCGTTCGCCCGACACTTATATTCACAGGAACACCCAAGGCTGGGCGCACTTCCTGCGATTTTGATAGCAGCACTGAAATAATATCCATTTTTTTAGTGCAAGACACCTGCATCGTGTTCCGCAGTTGGCATATTAGCACGACCACCGCGTTTGTTTTCTCCTGCATAGCCATCATAGCTCTTAGCTCTCTTTACGAGTACTTGCGCGTGGCCTCTAAGGCGCTCGACGTCCGTATCGCGAGGTCACTCTCCACGAGAGCCGCAGCGAGTGGTCGCAGCGTGCCGGATCCGGAAGAGACCAGCCTGCTGAGCGGCCGTCACAACCGCCCGTCAGGGAGGTAAAGTGTCAACTTCTTAGCCTCAAATTATCTGTGTGTAACTCCCGTCGTTGACCCAGTGCTGCCGTCCCACCTGTACCCCGCGTCCTGCGCGCGATCATGTATGGCGTCTCTGTCTTTCTTTCGTTCTTTCTGATGCTGATCTTCATGACGTATAATGTGAGCTCAATTTCCCGTTATCGGCTCTCGTAACTAATCTAAATCTCTTTATCAACAGGCATACCTCATTTTCTCTGTGGTTCTGGGGGCGGCGATTGGACACTACATCTTTGGGTCCACCATCAACCTCGATGTTGTTCTGGCTGGAGACCCTGGCAAAGGGCTGGCGTGCCATTAATAGCTTCGAGAAATGAGCTGGTTCTTCCCCATACGTAAGACGTGGTCAAACTTGCTTTGTTGAGATGCTCAACGGATGCACATCTGAATTTGGACGGTTTGTGCACAATTTCTCTCTCTCTCTTTATGTGATGTCGAAAGTATATCC
This sequence comes from Fistulina hepatica ATCC 64428, assembly GCA_000934395.1. Taxonomy (NCBI): domain Eukaryota; kingdom Fungi; phylum Basidiomycota; class Agaricomycetes; order Agaricales; family Fistulinaceae; genus Fistulina; species Fistulina hepatica. The sequence continues at coordinate 736,858 of KN881676.1, forward strand.
TGTGCAGTGCGCTTCCATGTTCGCCCAACGCAGAAATAATTTGTTTACATATGGCAACAACGGATAGGTACAAGAAGCAGCAAACGTTCATGTCGCTTGATTCGTCACGCTGTCCTGACTGCATTGTCGTCGTCTTTCTTGGACAGCCCATGCGAGTCTAGTAATGCATCGATCTCAGCCGGTCGGTAGATCTTCGCCTTCGGCTCTTTTGTTGAAGGGTCGACCGTCAGAACGGCGAATTCCACTGCAGTTTCAGACGGACATGTCAGGACGGCCGTTGTAATATAAAGTCAAAGAATGGAAAGGAAGAGACACAGAAAATAAAACGAAAAGCGAAAACGGAAAGCGAGATACACGACTTACATTTCTCGCTGCTAAGCGTCGTGCTGTCCATCGTCTTACTCATCGTCCGGAGCACAAGTCCGATGGCGTCCTCGGCAGAGATGTCGTCTTTGTACTCTTGCTTGAGCAGAGATTGCGCCGTGCCATTGTTCGCGCCTATACATGTCGCCTTCCAGCCCGAGTAATTTCCCGATGGGTCGGAGTGGTACAGTTGGAAGCCGTAGTGACCGTCATAACCCGCATACAGGAGCGACACGCCGAACGGGCGCAGACCTGTAGAAACGAGTGATTTGAGAAACAACATTCATGCAAATAGATTGAATGAATCGAACGTACCACCGTGTTGTGTGTAACCCTGTTTCATGTTGCACAGTCTTTGTGCTAGTAGTTCGACTGGTATGTTCTCATTGTAAGAAAGCAAGTGCTGTTGTGCCGCCTGCCGGGCAAAGTTGATCAGTGAGTTCGCATCGGCGGATAGACCGGCTGTTCCAGCAATAACATTTCTGAGGAAGTTATAACATGATATGGTTTGCGCGAAAGGATGCATTCAGCCAAAAGGGAAAGTAGCACTGAAAGAGGAAACAACATACGATGTGAGCAGATGAATTTTCTCGCCGCTGCCGCCATAGCCACCATCCTTTGCACCGGATAGGTCGAGTAGCTTGCCAGTCACTTTCTTCTCGGCAGCAAGTACGACGCCATCTTTGGCAAGGACGCCAAGCACGGCACCTGCATGGGAGATGGCCTCCATTGCATACTCGACTGTGTTGCATGATATCAGCATTTACTTGGAGAGGCATGGGAGTTTGACTGACTTTGATACAGACGACCTGATGCAGATATATAAGACTGATTTGAATAGATATGGGAAATCCAGTGCTCACCCTCGGGAGAAAATATTGTTGTTCGGCCTGTGTCACGTTCGGCACGCGTGCAATGAAGCGTAGATGGTTGCGACCAATGCGGTTGAAAACATATATCCATGGCAGATCCAGACAGTGTCATGCCATGAAAATGAAGGAGAACGTGCGGTAGAAAAGAGGTGAACAACTGGTGAGCGTGATGAACACAGTGATTTACTGACTATCATATCGTCTTGCCTGCCATTGTATAAGAACGCATGTTCAGACAAATGTAGAGGACGCACCATCTTCGCCCAGAAACAGATTGATATGTGAGAAGAAAGTATGAGAACAACAACAACACTTTGCGATTGTACGTCGACCGAGAGACCAAAGTCGCTTCAAGTTCCTTCGCGAGTGGACGCGTCGGTTTCAGTGACGCGTCGCCTTCCTTGGCGGCAAATGCCGAAACAAGTGCGATCCTTTACGTCCGGTGTCTGATCATTGGTCTTCTGTGGGTGTCATACTAAAGGCGTTGCAAACCCGCCACTTCTTCTTTTCGACCACCACGTCCCACACTACTTTTTGGTCATCCGTTCTATTTTCAGTCATCATGCGCGATGCTCAGAATATAGTCCATGACCAGTGCGAACCAGTCGATTCGGCTTTTCATGAGATTTCCTCTGGGGAAGAGCATGAGGAATGCGAGCTTGGTCATGCCGGGGCTGACGACAGGTCTAATTGCGATTATAGAAATAGGTATACATCCAAGTTCTCTGTGTAGGAATTCCACTCATGAGATCAGTTCAGCAGATGAAGCCATTGCGAATATTGAAGACATGGTTCTTGCATTTCTGTCTCAGCTTTGTGGGGCTGGATCGACTACTAATGTGCATGACTTGAACACTGAGGGAGATGGCGGACGAGATAATAGAGCTAAACAAGCCCAACCTAAGGCTCAGCAACGTATTGTGCTCTCGTTTGCTGAACGGGCAAAATGGACGGCTGATGGGTAAATTGGGTTTTCGTAGGCCAACCTTCTTTCCCGCTGACGGTACTTGCCATAGATCTTTGGGCACTAGATCTCTCGTTTATCCCCGCAAAACGCGGAACGGAAGTGCACGACCATTTGGTATGTAGTTTTTAGTGTACAGCATTTCACGAAACTAGATATATGTGCCAGCTCAAGTTTTCAAAGTCATGGACACCATGCATGAAGCCATTCTGACCAACGTACCAGCTACCAAAAGGTGAGTGCCAAATTCTGCTAAGACTCCTGCCCATTTTTTTCAAATAAGCTGCTATTTAATAGAGACATTTACTACAGAGATACAGCACTTTTCGAGCGCCAGCGGACTGTTGACCTCGTAAGTACAGTAAAGCTGCGCTCCGGGGGAGCATATAACCACCAAATTTCCAGCTTGTCGACGACCTAGCAGCCACGTTCGACCTTGAACGTGCAGATCTCAATATTGTAAGCAACTATGTTCACTAAACACACTTATATTTATCTGACAACATCCTTAATAGCGCGCGACATCAAAGGGCTTGATTTGCGGTTCCTCTTTGATCATTCATCTGCGATCTGGCGAAATTCTCAAGTGTCCAAACTCAGATGTATGCAATGTTCAGTATCTACCATTGGTCTCATTCGCGTGGATGGCAGGGCACCCTCATTCCTGTGGGTGAAGATATCGCATTCTTCTCGCAGCAAGGCGAAGTGACTTGGGTACTGATTGTCGAGAAAGACGTGAGGAATCTATTACTTTGGGAGTGTCATTGTGTCCACGACAAAGGACATTTCTAGGCCGTGTTCCAGACATTATGTAGGCTTGGTCTTGTTACACACCCCTCTCTCGCTGGTCCTGGAATCCTAATTACGGTGAGCGTATATGCGTCGCTACTCCAATGACTTGCTAATTTTGAATTGAATAAAAAATCTCAGGGGAAAGGTTATCCTGACATCGCTACTCGACATCTCGTCAGAACGCTGGCGGATTGCTTAAGCCCAGAGTAAGTGAATATTTATTGCCGCGTTGTGTGTGCAAATACCTCGGTGATTGTAGTGTTCCGATTCTGGCCCTCGTAGACGGGGACGCGTATGGCCTTGACATTCTTTCTGTTTACAAATACGGCAGTCACGGTCTGCGACACGAGAACGATAAACTTGCGGCCCATCGTGTTAAGTGGCTTGGCATCTGGCCCAGCGAACTATCGAGGTACGCTTATGATCGTGACACATCTTCCCATCCTCCACCAGCGATGTGCATTTGTTACGGACTCCGGATCAGTAAATTTCTCCTGCCATATTTCAGCTCGAGAAGTCGTGAGTTTAACCGCACATAATGCGTTTGTAACGTGGCAGAGTAGTCTCTCTTTCAATGCTCTTGCTGAATGAATGTTGCTGATGCTTCCCTCTACGATCCCTCGGATGCTTGACATATTGCAGTTACAACATTGATCGCGATGCACTTCTACCTATTACCAAGCACGATGAGAAGAAGGTACCTTCTTCAACTTATGCTTGACTATGTGAACGCACGTTGATAACTCGATCTGTACAGGCATCAGCTATGCTCCGGCGGCCAAACCTGCCCAAGCGATGGCGGTATGTTCCTATTGCGCTTGTGGCAGCCTGAACTCTAGATCTTGAGTCGGTTCGATCTCTGTGCATTAGGAAAGAGATCACGCGGATGCTCCACAGCCGCCGCAAAGCTGAGATCGAAATCCTAGCCTGCCACGCCGCCTCTGGACCGCCTGGCCTTGAGATGAGTGCCCTTGTTGACGGAAATCTGGTCTCGGCGTCCTCTAGTAGCGCCAGTCAGTTTCAATCTTCCACCGTACTCTCGTCCGCTTCATGCACCATTCTTTACTCAGGCGTTATCGGTCTTTCGGACACTCCCTTGTCAAATCCTGGCGGCCCTTCAGAGTTTCATTTTTCTCCAGCGGCTACATCCTGTACAACAGCAACCAACTACTGTTCTTCGCCTCCATCAAAATCACCTGTTCATCCTCTACTCAATTACGTTGTCAACAAAATACAATATTTCACAACCTCATAGTGGCAGTCTACTACATATCTTGCGCTCGCTGACACTTCCATTCGATGATTCGCTTTCTACATGGATTATACAATGTGCTAGACGATCGACATAGCTACGACGAAAAGAACATTATAGAGGTCTAAATATTGCCGCATTAAGTATTAGAAAATGCGCGCATGGTTTCCTTTTGGTGGTCCATCCGAGGCCGAGTCCGTGCAATAAATGCGAAGTAAATTGTAAAAGATTGACAAGTATTTGCTAAACGAAGAAACGGGAAGAATGAGCAAAGTCGTTAAATATTAAGCATTAGAGAGAGCATGTCCTAGAAGATCAAATATAGCGTGTGGTGGAAAGAGGTACGCGGAACCTTCACATTAAGAGGAGGAGCACGTGACCAGCGACTGTCTATTGGCCCAAATACTTCCACTCATCTTGCCTCACGGTAGGCAGGTTGCTCATTCTTGGGCGTGGCCATCGCCTCGGCCTCAAATGCCGTTAACGCATGTGATTCAAGCATATAATGCGGCACAGGCGCATGCGGCGTTGGCGAGTAGATCGAGAAGTCCTGGTCGAACGGCATGCTCATGCGGGAAGGCACGTTCAGCTGCTGTGCGCCAGTGGTCGCCCAATGCGGACTATCTTCGTCGTAGTCGCCACCCTCCACTGAGTGCGGGTTATGGAGATCGTGACCGTGGTCAGACATTGCCTCGGGCACAGCCTGCAGCTGCGTGATGCGTGTCGTGCCGTCCGGGTCCTCGGTCGGCGCCGGCGCGTACCCAGACGGGTGGTGCGAAGTTGCCGTCGACGACGTGCGGTTCACAGTGCGATCGCTGTCCTCTCCCGACTGGGATTGAAAGACGTTGCCCATGCCGAGCGAAGAGCCAATGGACGGCATCGCGGAAACGTCAGGGTCGGCAGCAGCCGCTGCAGCCTCACCTGGTTCGAACGAGATACTCTCGGTCAGCGGGACGGCCTCGCTGCTCTGTGCCCCGGCCTTACCGAAGACGTTGGGATCGAAGATCATGGTGCCACGTGGGCGTTTCTTGCGGAGGCGCCGTTGTTTTAAGCGGTTCATGCACAAGAACAAAACGAGCAGAGCAGCTATGGCTAAGGACGCAGTCAGTTGTATATAAGACATGAGAGAAATGGAATGCGCTCTACCGATCCCTATGGATATGCCAACAATCGCTCCGACTCGGTCATTACTGGAAGAATGGCTACTGGTGGCTGAGGCTGAAGCTGAAGCACTGGCGCTAGAAGACGTCGCTGACGAGCTAATCGTCGACGAAGTTGAAGAGGTAGAGCTGGCACTGCCACTAGAACTTGCACTGGAACTTGCAGAAGCACTTGAAGAAGACGTAGCAGATGAAGTTGTCGTTTCGCTACCACTGGAGGTCACCGACGACGTGGCGCTAGCAGTCGTCGACGTGGACGCCGAAGACGTTGTCTCGGTAGAAGTGGTGGCAGATGAGGATGTAGACGTGGAAGTTGTTGAGGTTGAGGACGACGAAGTGGAGGTTGTACCGGTTGTTGTCGTAGTGTCCCGTTGTATATGTCTGTTCTCAAAGTCAAAAAGCCGTGCGGGAATTTTTTTCCTGTCAAACGACTGACGGAAAATGCAGGGGCTCGTAGGGTGCTGCATATGCAATGTGGGCTGCAACACCGATGACTGCAGCAAGCCTGGGAGAGAGCGCAGCAGAGCAATGCATGCTGGGCGTCCTAGCTCAGAAGCACCAAACGACTTGACGTTGGCAGAGCCGTACGCGGGGGAAAAACGCAACAGCTTCGGTGAAAAGCGCCGACAAGACCGGTGTCGAAATCGATAGCTATATAAGCTCGTTCAAGTCCAGTAGTTGACGTGGGGCACTGACAGCGGCGGTTAGGCAGTTAGAGTCGGGAACGTGGAAGAAAAGCAAGTGGGAACGTGCAGAGGGCACGACTCTACACAGTAGTATGTATCGAAAAGTGACAGGGAAGGTTGAGACTGATTTATTTATACAGTCCGAGCGCAGCAACACGCGGCGAACGGCGAACACGAGAGTGACACAGCATTGGCGCTGCGCCGCCCGTCCTTATTAATATAATACCACCGCTTTCGGATTAGGCTCTGTGCCAACGAGATCGAGCTGCGCGGGCGTAAATTTCGATGTATGTACCTCTTCGAAATCGTTTCGAAATCGCATCTTGGAATTGTGCACACACATATCTCGAACGAAAGCCAATGTTGATGGTAATCCACATGTCAACGCCGACTGATGCGCGTATCTCCTGGCGATCGTCGCTCGTGATCGCGTTACGGCGACGTCAACGGGGTCAACTTACATAATCGAGGAACCTCATAGGAGCAAGTGATCATGTTCCCGTTATAGCAATAAGAATAAAATTTGCGATTATAAACAAATGCGGAGCAAGAGATAAGCAGAAAATTAGCGTATACAGCTACGCAGTTCAAGTCGCAGAGGAAAATGAAGCAGATGAGAGGGCAATTTTAGAGCAATGCACCTTATAAAATGGAGACGGGGTACATAGCTTGCACGATATTGGAACTTCACCGGAAGCATCCCTACATCATAGCTGAAGTCACTGGCTAGCGGCGGCAACGGCGGCGGAAGGAAGGCCTATAGAGCGATAACTTTGAATAAACCCAATCAAAAACAAAAGCTCAAGCAACTGACCTCCGCGACTACGGCCACGGCCGCGGAACTCGCCATTACCACGGAAGCCGCCACGTCCACCACGGAAGCCACCACGCCCGCCGCCACCACCACCACCAAGGAAGCCGCCACGGACAGCAAAACGCACACAACCAAAACCAACCAACCCACGCCCGAGATTATACAATGCAACAGCTCAAACAAAACAAAAAAAACAACACATTACCACCAGCAGGCAACAGGATTACCAACCATTGACCTAAGGTCCGACCAGCCACGCAACGGAAACGGCAACAGCCGCCCACTCCCGCGCAGCAAGCGCCGTAACCGTCGCAGGGACCACGCCAGACGCGCCAAACGCGGCAAGCAGGATGTCCAAGGGACCAAGCACCGCCTTAGCGCCCGCACACCAGTCGAGATGCCGCGAAAGGAAAACCGCAAGCTGACCGACAAAAACATCGAAAGCAGACGCACCAAAGTACACACCGACAAAACAAGGCACACAGTCATCAGACGAGAAACGCACTCTAATCGCACACCGGCGGCATGCCCAACACCAACCAACTCGCGAGCAGGCGCGGCATGGCCGACCGCCCAAGCAGGAAAGAACCAAAAGCGACCCGACACAGCCAAGGAGACACGACCATGCGCAACCATCCCAAACGAACCACAATCACTAAATCCGCAGCCGGGCCCCGCACCAACGAGCTCACCAGAGCCTCGAGGCCGAGCGTAAAGAACCACAGACCACACACCAACCAAAAAAATGGACAGCAAAATCAGACCGCCAACGCAAAAAACAACCCGCAACCACTCAACTGCACACACAACACACCCCAACGAACGACACACCGAACGTGAGCATAGTCCCAAACATCGACACCCTCGCACACCCGCCAAGCCCCAGAAATAGCTCAGCAACGGCAAAAACAGCGCGCCACACGACCGGATCCACCTGCACACAAAGAAAAGGGAAGCCTCAAGAAACAAGAAAAGCAAGAAAAACAACCAACACAAGCAAGACGCAAACCATCAGCACAGAACCTCCCCAACAAAAGAACGAACCGAAAAAGAAGGCAAAAAAACCAAGCAAAAAAAAAACACGCACGCCAGCCACAACAACAGCAGCAGAGATCCGACCACGGACGAACAGGGAACCACCGAAAAATGACAGAACCAGAACCGAGGCAAGCAATGACAAATGCCAATGATACAATCAAAGGCACGACAAGAGCAAAAGAAGCGCCACCATACGAACGAACCTCCAAACACGAATGGACCCCACCAAGATAGAACTCCACCCCAAAGAAACCCGCGAAGACAAGGAGCACAACCGTTAAAGAAACACTAAAAGCCACAGCAGCAGCAAACGCACATGGCGCCACCCAAGGCGATAGGGGAACGGAAGTAACCAAAAGCAAACACCCATAAAAAACACGCCAAAAGCCCACAATCTTCGCAGCTGCCGCGTTCAGACACTGATTCAAGAGCGCAAAAACAGGACTCCACCTAACGAACGCGCCACGCAAAGAACCCGGAACAACAACCGCCGCTGCAAGCCCGACAGCAAACACCAGCCCAACGGCAGCCAGCACAAACACCACCTTAGACACCGCCTCTTTCATTACATCCGTTTCCACGAGTGCTGCCCGTAGTTTATCGTTGAGCGCGTCGGAGCGAACTCAGACGCGTTCCGCTCACGCTCTGTACGACAAGTCGGAGTCAACCGTTTATTAACATCTAACCCTATTACACTCGAGTAAAAACATACCAACATATATCAGTGAGGCCCTAGTGATCAAAAGCTATGCAAGAGAGCTTTCCCGATGATAAGAGTCTGGAAACTCGAGTACTCAAGCCATACTCAAGACTCGAACTAGTCTCGGAACCAAAGACTGTCATGGCACGCCCATTGATGTTCAGCTGAACACCATACCCCGCGTCTCGGACACAACCAACGTCAGCGGGGCACCGGAATCCGGCCCGCTTCGGGAATCGAACCGGATAGGAAATCGAACCGGACAGGAAACTATAGGAAATCGAACTGGATAGAAAACTATAGGAAATCGAACCGGATATGCGGGATGTGCGAACACTAATAAGTACCCCAAACTATCCGTTGCGCAAAATGGCGATGACAGAGAAACTGGAGACGAGGATGTGGAGAAGGCATGTCACTTGATGGGTATTCATCAGATCTTGCTACAATAGGCGTAATACGGGTCCCTTGTGCTGGCAGTCTGGGTGCTAAAAAGCGCCAATCCCGCACTTTGCAGGCGACCTTGACTATATCAGTATTTCAATTTTCGCGTGCGAAGAGAGGCGAAGAGTCATCACTGACTCACTTCAAAGGCCCTTCTCGACAACCGGCTGCACGTGAGCTCCGACAGTCTGGTTCCGAGTCTGGTTCCGAGACTAGACTCGAACGCCAAAATCCAAAATCTCGACTGAACGACGACCTTCTCGGCACGAGCAACCGTAGATGTCTCCTCGGGGTTCTCTTCGAATTCTAGGGACTCTGGAGTCTGCACGCAGTTCAGCAGCCCTGAGCTAGTACACTCTCTTTTGGGGGTTTTCGCACGAAGAATCCTATCTATTGCTGCAAGTCGACAGCAGGTTCCATGATCCTGGCAGTCAGATCATGGAATTGCTACGTATATCACTTGTCCGGCGCAATACCACGGATTTTCCCCAAGGAGCAGGTCGTGTGGCAACGCGTGGAGGTAGGCACGCGACTTCTGTAGAATAGACAGCATCGACAAGAGACACGAGCGTGAATGATTCGGCTGAATGGCCCGGTGGCCGTGACGATATCTACCCCACACGGAGAATGGATCAAGAGATCTGAGGCTCTCCAGTATATGTCAGGTCGTCTTGATTCTCGATGCAAGCTCGGCGCCGGCAATCATGCTTTTCCACACCATAAATACCTCTCCCACCCATCCACCTAGCGCAGGCCTTATCTCGCAGTCATGACCGTCCCGTATTTCATTCGCAATCTCATTCCACGAAAAGAAAAAGGAAGCGCTCGACCCCTCATCGTCGCCTTGCGCGAGATCACACCGATCCAGTGGGCCCTCTTTTTCTCCGGGTAAGTACCCGAAGCCATTGTATCTCGCGCGCGTCGCTAATGGCTTCTCCCAGGTGGCTGGCATGGACTTCTGTTGCAATTGGTACGTTCGATTGGCGCGTCGCCGCGCGCAACATCCTGCTCATTGACTATCGTAGACTTTTTCACCGCGTCACTGTCAGTGTCGAGCCTTGCTTCCTATTTCCATAAGGATGTATCCGATGTTGTACGTATACCCGTCCATCCCATAACGTTGCTTTACCCTTTCTTGTTATTCTGATTGTATAGACGACCGCTATCACTCTCACGCTACTTCTCCGTGCTGTCGGCGCAGCTATCTTCGGTCTGGTCTCTGACCGCTTTGGACGCAAATGGCCATTAATCGCCAATCTCCTTATTGTCGCCGTCCTGCAGCTCGGTGCAGGGTTCGTCAAGTCTTTCTCTGCGTTCCTTGCTGTACGGTCCCTCTTCGGTATTGGCATGGGCGGTATCTGGGGCCTTGCAGCATCTACAGCACTTGAAAGCTTACCCGTCGAAGCGCGTGGTCTTGCATCCGGTATTCTGCAGCAAGGTTACGCTGTCGGCTATCTTCTTGCCGCGGTCATCAATCTCAAACTTGTGCCCGCCACCTCCCCCGGGTGGCGCTCACTTTTCTGGACGGCAGCTGGTATTTCTGCCTTTGCGGCCGCCGTGCGTGTCGTGCTTCCTGAGAGTGAAATCTTTATCCGTGCACGTCGCGCAGAAGCCGCGCAGGGTCACGTTACTGAGAACAAGGGTCGCATCTTCATCCGCGAGGCCGGTCAAGTCCTCAAGTTGCACTGGTTGTTGTGTATATACGCCGTTCTCTTCATGACAGGTGCGTGTCCTTTGTGGTTGTCGTGAGTCATGCAAGTGCCCAGCCCCTGCCGCTATCACTGCGGGGATCTGGCATTATTTGAATGCCCGTCGACGGGGACCTGCTACACGGGAATCGGTAATTACGAGGTGCCACAGGACTTGGAACGGCTGGGGAACGCAAGGCTGTCCCAAGTCCTGGCCAAGACAACTCGGCACGTCGTGCAAAGTCACCATTTCCGTGTCAAACGTCCGTCGTACGGCCCTTAACACTTCCGCTGTCTTCTCTGGCGGTGTTGCCGTTGGCATGCACGTAGCGAATCGACTAACAACATTTTTTTTTGTTCGACATGCTCAGGCTTCAACTTCCTCTCTCACGGTTCTCAGGACTTGTACCCCACATATCTAGAGAAATCCAAGAATTTCAGCTCACACCAAGCCACCATCGCGACAATTATTGGTAATTGTGTAAGGTTGTCTTCATGAACTGCATCAAATATCTTCTCATGTTGTCACGATAGGGCGCCGTTGCCGGCGGTGCTATTGCAGGTTGGGCGTCCCAATACATGGGGCGGCGACTGACCATCATCATCTTCATCCTTATCACCGGAGGTAGGTGTGCTTCACTCGTGTCTGGCATTGTTCAGAAGCTGACTATTCGCTGTGTGCATTTAGTTTTTGTCCCGCTCTGGATCATTCCGAGCAGCTTCAGTAGCTTATCCGCCGGGGCGTTCTGCGTGCAGTTCGGTGTACAGGGTGCATGGGGCGTCGTGCCGATCCACCTTGCCGAGTGGTCGCCGCCGGCATTCCGTGCGACGTTCCCAGGGCTTGCGTACCAGATCGGCAACATGGTGTCCTCCGCTAGCGCGCAGATCGAGGCGACAGGCGGCAACCAGCAGAAAACGACCATCATCGAGGACGGCAAGGAAACGGTCGTGCCCAACTATGCGCTTGTGCAGGGTATCCTTATTGGAACAGTTGCCGCTTTTCTGCTCATTGTTACCGTGCTCGGCCCTGAGAAGCACGGCGCGCACTTTGAGCAGCACAAAGCCGCGTTCGAGGAGGGCGCCGCCCAGGATGATGCAGTGTTACCACAAGCTGAGGGAGAGCCGAGCCGAGCCGAGCTCGAGCTACCCTCCCAGAAGTCAGAGGTTTAAAGAGACCCCGACCCCATCCTCTCATAGCTCGAGCGGGCTCGCGATTTCATCTTGTTTTGGCAATGGTGCTGAGCATGCCGATTCACACGTAGCATCTCATGGGTCATAGTCCGATGAAACTTTTTTTTTGTGTGTAGCTTTTACTAACTCAAAGCCGGGTCATAGTGTTGGGTGTGCCCTTCTGCCAGCGTTGGTAACCACATATTTGCAGGGGAAGTACCTCCGCGGTAGCTGCCTTAGGGAAATGCATTATGCACCGCCTGAAGCCTAGCTTTGTGTATCATGTTTCTTGTAGTCTATTGTTCTTGCCCGTAATCAATGGTACCATCGATCTTAACTATCTTTGTTTCGGCCTCTCGGCCATCTGTTGGGAGGTTTCTCTTCTGGTGCGGCGATCGTCGCTCGTGATCGTGTTACGGCGACGCGATGAGTCAACCGAACTCTCATAGTAGCAAGTTGCATAGTATGTAGAACTCAACTTCTTAGCACCTACAGCGGATGTTCCCGCTCGCAGTGTTATAGCAATAAGAATAAAAATTGCGATTATAAACAAATGCGGTGCAAGAGATAAGTAGCAAACTAGCGTATACATCTACGCAGTTCAAGACGCAGAGGAAAATGATGAAGCAGATGAGAGGGCAATTTTAGAGCAATGCACCTTATAAAATGGAGACGGGGTACATAGCTTGCATGATATTGGAACTTCACCGGAAGCATCTCTATATCATAGCTGAAGTCACTGGCTAGCGGTGGCAACGGCGGCGGAAGGAGAGCCTATAAAACGATAACTTTGAGTAAACCCAATCAAAAACAAAAGCTCAAGCAACTGACCTCCGCGACTACGGCCACGGCCGCGGAACTCACCATTGCCACGGAAGCCGCCACGTCCACCACGGAAGCCACCACGCGGTCCGCCACGTCCATCCCCACGGAAGCCGCCACGGTCAGGACCACGGCCACCACGGAAACCACCGCGTCCACGCCCGCGATTGTTCAATTTACCAGGTGTAACAAAACGATCTTCACCGGCCGTTGCCCCCTGCGGGGGAGCGGCTTGTGTACCATTGACCTGAGGTGGGACCGGCGACGTCGCGGAAACGGGTGCAGCCTCTGCCTCCGGTGCAGCAGGCGCGGTACTGGTGGGCGTGGCGTCGCCAGACGTGCCAAACGTGGCATGCAGGTTGTCGATGGGAGGTAGGCCCTCGTTATCTTCCGCAGCCCAGTCGATGTTCTTCTCATGTAAAACGTCAATTTGACCCGCAAAAACAAAAAATCGAAAGCATGCGCACCTCGGTAGACACGGAGGACTCAGTGCGTCCATTCATCAGAGGAGCAGCTTCCTCTGATGGCACAGCGTCTGCATGCTCAACACCGACCCACTCGTGAGCAGGCTCTGGATTGTCGAGTTCGCTAGCTTGCATGAAGTGAAAGCTACCTGATGCGGCCAAGGATGCAGTGCCATTGGCAACCATGCCATCCTTGTCCGAATCACTTACTTCACTGGCGGGCGCCGTGTCAACGGGCTCAGCAGCGACTGGAGGCGGCGCGTAAAGCACTTGTTGGGCGATATCAAGCAACTTGTTGTCTGGCAGCATCTTACGTGTCAGGCATAAAACAAGCTTCACCGTGTTCAGTGGACTCACAAGAGATGCCTTCGTACTCTCCATCGCCCTTGAGGATGTTCGTCACCATGGACTCTCTTGCAGCCGCGTCAGTCCCGAGAAGTATGTCAGCGATGGCAAAGACAGCGCTGCCCTCGCTTGGATCGAGCTGCACGGCGAGGTTCTGGGGTCCTCCAGAAGCAAGATCAGCACGAAAACGAAGGAAGTCTAGCAATGCGGAAAGCTTTTGCGCGGCTGCTGCCTGAGAAACGAGCGTTGCGTAAATGATGTGAGATATGCGAAGGAAAAAACACGCACTTCAGCCTCAGCAACGGCTGCAGATAACTTCTCCTTTTCGAGCTTTTCTGCTTCGCCTTTTTGCATGACCAGGTGTTTTGCAAGCTCTGCTTCGTGCGCCTGATACAATCCAATGGATGACAGGAGCAAAAGAAGCTGGAGCGTACTAGCTTACCTCCAGACTCTTTTTGACCTCACCAAGCTCTTTCTGCACGGCCTCGAGAGCCGGTAATGTTGTGAGCGTGGCCTTTTGGTCATCATTTAATTTCGCGGGGTCGGTGGCCTCGTATGTCTGTATCCGCGTCTATAGTGGTAGGGCATTAATGAGACGGAAAGACGCATAAAAAACACGTCAAAAGCCCACAATTTTCTTGGTTGTTGCTTTCAGACGCTTATTGATGAGCTCAACAATAGGACTTGGCTTAACGCTGGCGGCAGTCTCTGGTCCTGGGACAACAGGCTCGGCTGGAAGCTGGGCAGCCAGCACCGGCTCCGGGGTATTCATGAGCGACTCGTCGTTGGACGCTGATCGCTGGACTTCGTCGCCAGTTGTTGACTTCACGGTCTTGCGCTTCTTGCGCTGGCTTTTGGAGGGCGCCACCGAGGGTACAGCACCCGGCACGATACGGGGGGCGGGGACAGAGATGGCGGCAGCAGCAGCTTCGGACATTTTTAGAGCACACAGGTACGAACTGGTTGGATACAAAGTTATCGCGAGCGATGCGAGAGACGATGGAGAGAACAACGAAAGCAATTGCGGATGACGTTTTTTTTTTTGAGCTGACAGCCGAATTCGTAAATGATGGCTGTTGTTCCATTGTTTGCATTTGTTTCGTTTATTTCGTTCCTTTCGTTCTATTCAGCTCGCCATGCACGAGGATTTCAGTACGAATCGCCACCATCCACCGCAGTCTCCGACCACCAGCCAGGCACACGCGCATTGCCTTCGTCACCCGACCTTTTCCTTCGACGATGGCAATCTCGCTCTCATCGCACAAGACCATTATTTTCTCGTCCACCAGGGCTTATTGTCGCGCCACTCGCCGTACATCGCCAACTTCCTCAAGTCGGTCGACACCTCTTCGCCTCTCCTAGCCAAGATCCAAGGCCGTCCCGCTATCAGGCTAGAGGACACAGCAGACGACGTCTGTCTATTTCTCACCGCGTTGTATGACGGAGTGTACGTGTCGCTTTCCATGCAGATTCTGCAGTTTGAAAAGAATTGTGCTACTTAGCTCGTCGCTACGACACGATCCGGCGAACTTTGCGACGATCGCGGCAATCCTTCGTTTGTGTACCAAGTACGGGGTTCGCCATCTTCGCGAGGAATTGATTCGTGGTCTTTCCGCCGCTTGGCCAACTACACTTGCACAATGGGAGGTACGCGAAGCTGGCGCTACTTCAGCGAGTGGAGTGTACGAACCCCGTAAAACAATTCCACATCCCATGTAAGTGACCGTATATCTTTGAACCCAGAGCAACGTGTTTTCTCATGTTCGCCAGCCTTGTCATTAATTTCGCTCAGGAAATTGGCGCCCCGGAACTGATACCATCTGCTTTCTATGACCTGTCGCGCTCAACACCCAGTGACGCCACCGCAGGCCATCTCTGCCTGTACACCGGCCAGATGCACCAATTGAAGGGGTCCGATCTCATGGCTCTACTCAAGGGCCGCGAGCACGCGTCACGTTTCCTTTCGACATTCATCGTCTCACATCTTGAGGGTCGCACGCCTTCCGCGCACTGCCTGTATCGGCGTGGCGGCCCCCCCACAAACCCTGAGGAGCATCTCCGCGCGCGCACCTGTCAGTCCGCCTTTGAAGCGGTGACATTCGAGATATTGCGCGACGTCAACGGTGTAGTCTGCCATCGCAGCTCAGACCCTCTTTTCGCAATGGTCGACGCCGAGCTCATGCAATCGCGTGGGGATAGGGTAGGTTAGATCGTTGTGGTGCGATCCTGTTATTCATTACTGTTCTAGGATACATCTAATGGTCAGCAAGATCTGCGTACGTGCGAAGCCTGCAGACAGGAGTTTGGCGCAGCTGTCGACACGGCACGTGAAGAATTCTGGCGTCTCTTGCCTAAATGGTTTGGGGTCGAGGTTTTGTCTTGGGGCTAAACTGCAGCGGAATACTCAGCAGTGATTTTGTCTTCCAGCGTTGTAACTCTCTGTGACTGTCTTGTGATGGCTTCTCTTTCCTAGTGCACTTCACTCCAGGAACTTAGTCTCAAAGCTTGGCGACTGGATTCATCGGCTACTACCCATCCGTTGTCTTACTGCAGGTCTAGTCTCTGCGCTCTCAAATTCCTGCATTTTCCGAAACGCTTGTACTGGAAACCCTATGCTTAGCCACAAGAAATCTCGTCCTTGATATTCTCATTCATATGCACCTTGGTCCATGGTTTGTAACTTCCTATCATAGATACCCAGCAACCGGCTGCGCTTGTTTATACAAGGAAGTACGTATGTACATGTCCGTAGCATTCAACTTACAAACTCCGTATCCAGATGTTCGTTATAACGTCCGAAACTCAAAACCACGACAACTACCTAAATTGTCATAAGTACATGCACTTGCTCAATGACAAACATCCATGCTTCCACAGTGGACTTCGTACATTTCTCGTCGAAAATAAGTTTGAAGACCGTTGCCGTACGGCGGCGTAGACATGAGTTGTGCACCAGACATGTCAACTTCCGAATGGACTTGTTTGGCGTGTCTGAGCTCCGTCCTGCTCACCTGAGGGTGGTTCCTCGTTCAGATCGGAATTCTGATGAACTTGACTCGCCGCCGCATTATGACCAAAAGCCCTAGACCTCGGGTCAGCACACATTCAAATACGATGGCCACAACTCCCCTCTTGTAAGCTGGCCTAAGAGAACACATGAATGAAATGACGGTTCTGAACCCCTCGTAGAGCTCACCGTTCATGAACGTTCTTGACATAACCATGAGTACATGGGCCGGCGATTCCGAATGCACACAGGCCCTCGAGAGGAAATATCATGAGAAAATCGGCTGCAGATGGCGCACTACCCCCGGCAAACCAGGTGGCCTGTGTCCGACTGAGATGGGCTTCTATCTGTGGCGGAGCGTTGCGTGTCGGACGTCTATACACTACATAGACTGTCGACGAATACTTGCCATATCTGCGTGTTTCCTGAGTTCTGGAAGCAGGATGTGCTTATCCATGAACTTGAAAGCGATCTTGAGGAAAAACCGCCGGATGACAGAGGTAGACCGGATGACATTTGGAGAACAGACGTATTTCTGGTAGACCAACGGTAGGAGGGAGCCTTCGGAATAATGCGCGACTGAACTTGGTTGAGTCAGTCGCTCGGTGAAGTTACGCCGACACAGGATGAAAAGCAAAAGGCATTACACTCACAAAACACATCATCAATCACCCTGTCCCCAGGCACTTGGAATTTTCCCAAACCGTATTTCTGGATGATATAGTCTTTTCGAGAGGTGTGGGTTTCCACGTCAACATGAACTCGCGCGTGAGACGTCCTAATGGGAGGAAGAAACTCACATATGATTGCGCCACACTCGGAGAGCGTCACCTCCCCATCCGTAATGACTGGTGAGAGTTCGAGATTTTGGAAATGGTAGCTCTCGTGCACAATGCGATACGGTAGCGTCAGCTCCTCCTACCAAGGGGGCAATGTAGACAGTGAGGATGGATACACATTGAGATTACTCACCAACAGCCAGAGCACCCTCTGGGATCGCGTGTTATCGAGGTGATGGACAACTATCATGTTCAGAACGGGACCAGACGCGGGGCGGGGTATCACAGGAGCAACAGGTCGACGGTCGTTTGACCTGCCTTTATAGCAGAAAGTCATTGAATAGAGTGACAAGCCAGATCTCTTTAGCCTAGTGGTGGCGCACCTGAGCACCTTCTAAGCTTCTGGATTGCACCCTGTGGGCGATGCTGCCAACGGCAGTAGCGGAAAGTCCTCGCTGCACCCCAGAATGAGTTCTCCAAACATCTGAATAACATGGAATGGCTCAGATGCCGACACGTACCTTAGCAGTATCGCATTCGCACAACACAGCAGCTGATATCATACTTACCCCACTTCTGTCCATTCTTTCCCCACTTCTCTTCTGAGCCTGCTTTCGCCTAAGTCCACTGAAAACCCGTGTCTACGTACGCTGAATTCTCTGACCCTTACTTGATGGAATGGTCAGGAACCACTGATTGAATGGTGACGCTCGGTTCTACTTTACTGGCAGGAGACGGAGACTTGTACCTATTTCGCCCGGGGTTGATGTCGACACCCGGGAATGTCAAGCCAGTACAAGCTTTGACACCCAAAAACCGATCAAGTCCGAAGGCCGTGCCTATTAAAATACTTCAGGAAGACGTAATGAATCGTCTTGACTATCTTGACTGTTGACAACGCAAGTACTTTTACCTCCATCTTACTGGTTGTTTTGAGACGCTGTTTGAGGCTTCGTGTGGCTATACGACGATAATTTCGTGGAATATAAGCGGCAATTCGTCGAAGGAACATATCTACTTACCTTTCTCAGGATGCCATTTCTCCGCAAGGCAGACAAAAGGCAGACTAGTAAAGCGCCGTACACAAGACAATCAAAAAGGCCCCTGGAAGCTGCGCTTGTGCTGTCACGACGTCGAATGACAACGTGGGGACCTCGAAAGCCACGTTAAAAAAGAATAGTAGATAGGCAAAACGAGCCCCCGAAAAGTCATCGTACCCCCAGATGATTATTTCGGATGCCCTTGGAATAAGTCTTGTGGTGACATTGCAAGAGTGGCGAATATTGGGATCGGCATCGTTTTCCTAGCACGATAATTTATTGTCGCTTACACCTCAAACATGTCTTGTCATTCGACGTAGAGTTATTGATTACGCTGTGCCTTCGCATGGTCCTCTCTGACCTGGACGATGACTTCTTTCAATCGCCTGCACGCTTCGTCTGCCTGTGCCTCGTCGATGAGACTGAAGCTGATACGGACATATGCAGTCTTGGTGCGGGAAGGCATGAATGAGACGCCGGGTACCGCAAGGACGCCTTTTTCGACCGCAATCTCCCGTATGACAAAGAAGGAGTCCGCAATCGGCTCCCCTGGGGCGAGAAGGAGCTTACGTGAAAAATATGAGCATGAGCATCAATACATCAAGATATTTTCCAACGACCCACTTGGATATACAAGAACATGCCTGCGACGGGTGTGTTCCATTCTGCCAAATCCGAGAGATGTCTACGCGCGGCGCTCTGAAAAATGTCCCGCTTCTCTCGGTAGAAATCGGCTACACGGCCGCAGTGCGTCAGAAAACCGTCAAATCCCCAGTGTTCAAGGAGGAGTGAGCACATGGCCTGTGTCGTGCTTGCGCATTGGAGGCTGAAGACCATGAGAAAGTTAACCTAAGATATGAATGAACCCAGGCACCCACTTAGTATTGGATGTTACTATATTGACGGCGTCGACAATAGCAGAAGAGGCCGACAAAACGCCTAAGCGCATGCCGCTGCTCAGAACCTTACTGAAGGAATCAAATCTACATAAAAGAAATTCAGCATTATCTGAAGGCCAATCTGGTTGCACCAACCTCGCCACCCGTCCGTATTCGCTATTGACTTCGGGCTCCAGAGAGAAGTAACTGCGTGCCTTTTTGCCTTTGTCACCGTAATACAAAAAAGCATATGCATCGTCCTCCATAATGAGGAAATTGTACTTTTTCGCAAGTTTGAGACTGTAAGAGTACTTTTTCAACCGTTGGGGCAGGCATGAAGTCGCCCTTTCGGCTTACATCTTTATTTTGCGCTCCTCCGTCACCGACACGCCGGTCGGGTTACTGCCTGTTAGAACGTCAGTACACCACGCCAGGAAAGTGTATAAAAATCAAACCGGCCTGTTGGAATTGTGTACAGCACTTTCGGGAATTTTTTGTCCGGATGCTTGATCGACCAGGTCTCGAGAATTTGCTGCAGCACCGCGGCGTTCAATCCTTGAGAGTCGGTCGGGACCTCTGACTACGCATGAAACAGAGAAACCATTCTCAGAAGGTGTGTCCCATACCGATAAGATTACATGAGCTTGGTTTCATAAAACCAAGTGTTCCGCTAAAATGGTTTCGCCAGTCGTAACACATTTAGTTCACTTTTTAATTACAATACTCACGCATAGACCGGTGTTTCCACGAGAACTGAATCGTCGTCATCCACGAGAATTTTGAATGTCTAAAAAATTGTTGAAACCAACAGACTCCGTTGAAAGCGTCAATGTGAACCTTATACATAAGATCCTGGCTGCCGGATCCCACAGCGATAGACCAATTCTCCGTTGCAGCTTTACGTCCATGAACATGTGCCTGGAATCCCTCGAGCCACTGGAAGATGTCGTCAGCCACCACAGAACGAAGATAAAAATCGTGAAATAATACATACCTTGACGAAACGAGGCAAGCCTGTGGTTGCACCATACCTTCACCTACGTAAGCATGAGCGGTGTGAGAACGTGCAGCAAACGCACTGCAGTGCTTCGTCGAGATCACGACCCTCCAAAGTCAAAACTACTTGTTCAGCCGTAGAATAGAGCTGCGGTTTGAGTTTCAACGTGATCGATTCAAACGGGAACGTGGACGGTGATGGCTTGCCTGGAATATGTAATGAGCGCACAACGGAGGCGAGCATCCGTTAGACCGACGTACCAGCTAGCAGAGAAATCATCCTTGGCCTTAATTCGAGCGGGAACAGACCCCTGACTGAACACTCGTATTAGTTTAATGGAAACCATGCGACACATGGATGATGGTAGCGCGGCGTACTTCCACTCGGTTCCCATCTTTTAGACCACTCCGAGAGAAAGGAATCAACGTTAACTGTTATACAGGTCATTTCTGCATCAAACAACGAGTGGAAGAGGACGGGAAGTCGCACGCGAGCACCAGCCGTTGCCCGTAACTTATAAGCTCGCGGCGCTTCGAGGCGACGGTAAACGGGCGCGCAGAACGGACGTGAGGAGTCATTCAGGTGACTCGACAGCACGCGATCACATGATCCTTCTCCAAAATAGAATGTCAATGTCATGCTTAGCTACAATCAGCACTATTTTATGTTGGGTACCGTGATGTATGTACCTCAAATGGTTTTCCATAATGTAGTCTGCTATACTGTACGGGTCAGACATGTCTGTTGATTGCTGTGATGCCGATTTTCTCCACACGAACTGGTTTTGAGAACCTGGCTGTAGAAGTATAGGACGTGGTACACCGTGCACCATTGCAACCTGATGCTGCAGTGAGGGAAATTGATTGTTCATGATGCTGGGCTTAAGCTCGGACGCTTTACAGACGTATATTAACGGGGGCTCGGGTGTAAAGCGATGGGTAAGTCCGGATGAGCAGAAACACCGAAAAGAGTCTTCGAAACCTGACCACACAAAATATCAGTCCCATACGATGGCCAGAAAGTTCGGCAAATTTTTCACAATAAAATTCGTCAGATAGGCTTGACCGTGATCAAAGACATGGTGGATTTGGAAACCGAAAGCGGCCATGAATGGTATTCTTATGCTAGTAGTCAGACAGCTGCAATCGACCGGTACGTGCCTTCAACAACAATTGATGTCTATGTCAACAAAGAACACTGGTAAGACTCGAAAACGGCGGTTCAATCTATTGTTTCAGGTAAATGGCTACATGTCGTGTGCCATGCAAATACAAGCCCGCCCGGGGAGAAAATACAACAACAGAGGAGCATGAGATATAACTGGAGTGGTGACAGTTCCCGATGGTTCTAGCGAGGCAGAGCGTGATGTTCTTCAGGTTTGAGTGGTATGTTTCGTGGAACGGAGATGCTACATTTGTTAGGAAGTGACTACCCGTGATTGACGTCGAAGGACTGTTCATGCGAGTATGGATAATGAAAAAAAGCCCGTTCATTTGTAGGCCTATAGTGCGTCAGGAGAGATGTCTCCGAAATGACTGTGTTCTAAAGCACTTGTTGTAGTGCTGAAAGCAGACCGCGCGTCTTCCGGAACGTGGATTTCTGAACTCGGTCGCGACTCGAGAGTTTCCTGTGATCAGTTCAATTGAAGTTTCATATGAAAAAGCCCGCAAACCACATCGAAATAATGACCAACCACGCTGCGGGGTGCTGTGCAAATGTCAGTCTCGAATGTACTTTTTGAAGCTGAAAATATCATTACTCCTTGGCGTCCTCGGAAGGCGACAGCTGACACCAGCCTGTAGAATGTGATAAGCGACGAGGCCGGACCATCCAGTCTGGTGGGAAGCCCCGAGACCCTTTCCAGTATCAGCGTGGAAGAACTGTAAACGGCCATAAGCAGACGCCACTCCAAGATTATTCTAGCATACTTACTTCGTAGAACCAGACATAATCTCTGAAGTGCACGTCAGTGTCGAACTTGTCATTACCGCCATTGGCTGCCCGGCGGCCTTCCACATCACGACCAAATATATGGATAATGCGGTGTTGGATTTCTTCTGCTACAGAGGCAAGGTTCATGTATTCGCCACTCCCTGTAGGGCATTCAACCTGAAAATGAGACTCATTTGAGCCACCGTACAGGTGCAAACTATAAAATCCTTATACCTGCAGGTCGTCTCCGTAATACTGATAGAAGCGTTGCAGGCTC
The DNA here is from genome assembly GCA_000934395.1 of Fistulina hepatica ATCC 64428. NCBI lineage: Eukaryota > Fungi > Basidiomycota > Agaricomycetes > Agaricales > Fistulinaceae > Fistulina > Fistulina hepatica. Next base: position 759,342 of record KN881676.1, read on the forward strand.
TCGATCAGCAGAAAGTTTGTTGCGAGCCCTGATAACACATTGGGTGAGCATCACCTTGGACGTGTTACATGCAAGACTCACAGATCGGGCCCCGCCAGTTGGAGTTACCGCCGAACATACCGGATAGGGAGTCCCCGGGCCAATAACTTACCTCGTAGCGCTCGCCATGAACGTCCATGCCCCATGGATGGTCCTTGTGACGTTTGGAGAGGCTAAAGAAAGTCATCAACATCGTACAAGGATTAGGATAGATGATGTACATACGATCGAATACCATGTTCACTGAGGAACTCGTTCTCATCCAACATCTTCTCGAGCAGTCGGACGAGTCGTTCTTTGCTGGCTAAAGCCAGCAAGCGACGTTCACCCTTGCCACCCGCTAGAAACACATGAAGCGTCATATCTACCTTCGTCTAGACATCAAACTCACCTTTCATGTTAGCCATGTTTCGTGCTGACACTTCAGGTCGGTTCTCCATGAACCATTCCAGACGTTTCTTAAATCCGGGGAAGCGGTTGATAGTAGCAGGTTCCAACACCAAGGTAGCATATAGAGGAATGAGACCGACTAAGCTGCGGACAGGCAACTGCATAGCATCGCCGGGTCCAAACTGGATCGCATCATAATAAATGCCATCTTCCTCGCTCCACAGGCTGAACGACTCGTCACCAGCCTGATAGGTCATAGCGTCCGCAATCACAATGAAATGCTGTGGAAAACCGGTGAAACAGACGTTGCCACGAGACAAATAGGAAGACATACCTCGAAGAATTTAGAAGCAATATCTTCATATACAGGGTTGTGCTTGGCGAGTTCAAGAGCTATGTTCAGCCTGTTGAAAGCACAAATCAGACATGGAGGTTTCCTGTTGCCAGGAAAACTCACATATTCAGGGAGTAGAACGCCATCCAGGCAGTACCATCAGCTTGACGCAAGACACCGCCGGTAGGCAAAGGCTCAGAGCGGTTGAAAGCGCCGATGTTATCTAAACCGAGGAAGCCCCCTTCGAAGACACTATTGCCAGAAGGGTCCTTCCGGTTAACCCACCAAGTGAAGTTGATCAACAGTTTCTGGAAAACACGCTCTAGAAAAGCAAGGTCCTCTTTGCCTGTAAGCTTACGCTCGATCTTGAACACACGGAATGTTGCCCTGCGATAGCGAATGAGAAAGGCATGGAAATCCTCTCGAAAAATCTCACCAAGCATGAACAGGTGGATTGACATCGTTGAAGTTCCACTCGTACGCGGGAAGCTGTCCCTGAAGCAGGATCACACAAAATGAGTAAAACGCAACACAGAGGTTGAGTAAACGTACGTCGTGACGCATGTACCACTCGCGAGTCATTACGTCCAATTGCTTCTTCGCGAATGCAGGATCGACGACCGCGAGAGGAATGCAATGGAAAGCAGTATCCCAGGCAGCAAAAAACGGGTATTCCCATCTAAAAAATAATTACGCCCAGTTAACCGAGATAGTTATGGAATACACCACGCACTTGTCCGGCATCGATAGAATATCCGCTGCGTGCATATGACGCCAGTCCTGCTCAAGATCAGCACGCCAATTATGCACACATTGGAATATCTGACGTACCCGGTTACGAATATATTTACGACTTTCTGGAGGCGGTGGCTGAGCTGGATCACCGCTAATCCATTCCTTTTGAATGAAGCGATAGTACTGTTTCGTCCACAGCATGCCTAGACGGAGGTGAGACTATTTTATTATTAGGGAGTACACTTTGTACCAGAGAGGGCTTGACGCATAATCTGCTTCAGGTCGTCCGACATATATCCCTCGACGAGAGAGTCATAAAATTCGTCGGCTTCCACTCTGCGCTCTTCTATAGCGTCGTCAAACAGACCTTCATCCAGAAGAGTCATGTCTTTTCGCGGAGATCGAGGCGCCAACTTCATCCTAACGACAGCACACCCACCATTTCCAGGGACGTCCCTGAGAATATAGTGTGCGGCAGCTTTGGTACCGACTTTGTTCGGATTGGTGAAAGTAGACGCCATAGGGAAGGGCGTGCATGGACCATATTCTACCTCGTCACGCGCCGCACGACCAGTAGTGGATGCGGTCCTAGAGCGAATGCGTGTCGCAAAGAAGTCTTCCTTCTCATGGTCTTTGACTTCACCTGTCGGCGGACGATGAGAGGGGATAATGTGATCATGAAACGCATCCTTGACGTATGGGGTTTCGTTCGCTCCGCCGTACAATCTACTGAAGTTGGTATTATTCTCCGTGAACAAGAGCGAGGGATGGATTGCATTCATCTCCGGATCCTCGACATATTCGCCCTCGGCCGAGACGGGAGGAGGGGACGCAAGACAATATAGATGCGTCTTGCCCAATGTGGGATGCCTGGCCGTCACAACGTTGAGGTCGACACGCGTAGAACCAGTGAGTGACGGCATCTCAGGTTTCTTCGAAGGCCACGACCAGGTGTTAGGGAACCAAAGCTGCGGGATGACATGCAAGGTGGCGGGATCAGGACCACGGTTGTACGAAGTGATACGAACGTAGATATTGTCGGGATCATCTGCGTCCTTGGCATACTGAACAAGGGCCAATATCAGTGGATATATGCGCCCAATCAAAAACGAAATCGACTAACTTCAACGAATACATCCCAATACCTGTCTTCGTCAAATGCGTGCGTGTCAAGAATCTCATATTCGGACATGGAACGGTCGCGGCGTTGATTCTCTTCAACTAGATCCTCGTACGGATAGCGGCATTGAGGATATTTGTACAAGAACTTCATGTAGCTGTGAGTGGGTGTGCAGTCCAGATAATAATACAGCTCTTTGACATCCTCTCCATGATTACCCTGATGTCCGGTAACGCCGAAAAGGCGTTCCTTCAGAATGGGGTCCTTCTCATTCCAGAGCGACAACCCAAGGCAGAGACGTTGGTGATTATCGGAGATGCCTGCAATGCCGTCTTCTCCCCACCTGTATGCACGCGACCTAGCGTGCTCGTGAGGGAAATGATTCCACGCGTCACCGTCGTGCGAGTAGTCCTCACGAACGGTAGCCTATCAGGACCTGTAAGAACAGGGATGCCTAGGACATCGTTTCAAGTGCACATACCCATTGCCTGTCCGACAAGTAGGGACCCCAACGCTTCCAGTGACGCTCCCTCTGGCCATCCTGCACAAGACGATAACGCTCGGCACCACGATAGTCGTCACCGAGGACTTCCATCAAGTGCTCACGATACGGACGATGGCCCTCCTCCCGAAGGTCGTAGCCGATTTCTGATTTCTGCTTGGTCGAAGGCAAAGGTGCATGCATATCTGCTTCTCGTAACGCATGTATGGATTGAGGAATCTTGATCTTGAGCTTAGCCGAGTCGTTGGCAAGGGTAGTCTCGCGTGGTGCCCCGCCTCCGCCACCAAAAATCCTGTCGCGAACGTTCCTAACTGCGGACGCCATCCTCTAAATGGCGTGCAGGATGATGAGAAAGGTATGAAGTAGAAAGAAAGAAAGCAAAGGATCGGAAATGTATGGCGTTGTGAACAGGTGCTCAGCGCACGCGTCTCGTTATAGTCGTAAATCATGACGTATGGCGATTGTGCTTGTCTCCATCAGGAAATCAACACCATCTATGTAATACATAATTTACATAAACAGACAATGGATGCGAAATAGCAATTTCATGCAAATGAAAAGAAAAAGCACATCAACATATCCCCTTATACTTACACATAATTTGTGCAACACATAGAA